>CABEEJ010011422.1:0-11085 GCA_901482245.1 Timema douglasi | reverse complement strand
GATAAATCTTTGCCGGGACCGAGGATTGAACCCCGGCCGTCAGCATAGAAGTCTGACACCTTACCCCTAGACCGCCAGGTCACCTAGTAAACATCTAAAAAATAATAATGTTGAATGATTTTCTCTCAACACTGTTTTAACTAATCGTAAAATATTGTGTATCCTCAGAGAGAAGAATCCATGAAGCGGCTCCTAGAGTGGAAGCAGCGGATGCTTCAGTCTCCGCTGAGCAGGAAACCTTCGGGTTCCTCCACAAGGGGGACTGCTCAGAACGAACTGTCAAAATACTACAAGCAGCAGGTTCTCCGGGAGTTAGCCAACCAAGAGGCTCGGCTGAGAGATGAATCTCGGAGCAGCAGAGAGGAGTCGAGAGGTTCCAGACGCCGGGTCCAGCAAGATGACAACACTTCGGTGTATGGGCGGTCATCTGGTCGGAGTCGTAGTCAGGATGGTAGACGTTCTTCTACGTCAATCAATAGATACAACAGTTACTCTTCCGATGATGAAGGTGAGTGCAATTTTCTTTCTTTTCCAATCTGCTATGTTGGTTCATGGGATATTGTCCAGATTAAGTTAACATTTGATATAATGTTTTGTAATTTGTTGGCTTAAATTAAAATTAAAGGAGTCATTATCACCCACTCTGCTTTCACACAAATGTGGTTAAATTACCATGAAAATGGTTCCTTCCTCATCCCTTTTCCATAAGAGTAATAATCATTGAAAATAATTTTTTTATACAAATTAATTAGTTTATTTTCCTGCTAGTTAAATTGTATCCATAAATATGTTATGCCAAGTCAATTTGTTTCTTTGTTTAGAAATATCAATCCTGCATACCAAAATATAAGAATTAGTTAACTATTAACATTCAAAATAATTATTGGCTCCTTATGCTATATAAAATAAATATTGGCACTTTATAATATATAAAATACTTTATATTTTAAATAAGTGTTTATTTTATTAATAAAATGCAATTGTGTTAAACTAACCAATTAAAAAAATTAATTCTAAACTTTAGCTATGCAAATTTTTCTAAGGCTTTTATATCTTATTTATTGCGCATTTAATGGTGAAGTTTTTGCTATGGGATCAACTTCAACATTACTTTGATAACATTTAACTAAATATCTTCTTCTTTTTTTTGCTTAATGCATGAAATAATTTTAAATAGATAATTAAAATACAAATTTACAAAACTTTTGTTTTTCTAATGTAGCTTACAGTATATTTTAATATTTATTTTGATCCATAGTAAAATATTAATACATTCTGTTGTTCTATTTGTGTCCTTCTTAAAATGATGTCATTCATTAATCAACAACTTGTCACCCGAGAATGCAAGTGTTCTATGTCCAATTTTTCACCTTTGTGTAAAAGAGCATTGAAGTTTGACCTTTTGTATAAAACCAATGTTACTAGATGACAACTCGAGTTTGTATCTTCTTAAGTAATTATATGGTAGTCTCAATTTAACAATAAGTGAATCATATGCATTTTAAATAAACTAAAACAACCATATCAAATTTAACAATTTTGGAGATAAAACACTTGCATTCTCGGGTGACAAACTTTCAACCAGATTTGTTTTACATAGACTATAGGTCTTCGCGAGTATGTTTCTAATTTAAATATTACATACTTGTGGGCTATCTTTACTATACACACAATACTTTAATTCTCAAACGTGCTATCATTATATTTAAAAATGCATTAGATAATGTACTTGACTATGAAAATTTTAAATTAGAACAGTAAATTCTCAATCTTGAGTGGAAGCTATAATGATTTGATTTCCTTTTCTTATATAATTATCTGAAACACAATAAATTTAGATATTTCTTGAGTTTAATAAAAATGAAATTAAAAAAAACCCATATATATGATATTATAGGTTCTACATATTGGACTTTTAAATATTAATGACTGATTTTGAGCTCATTTAACAACTAAAATATAACTTAATAATTTGTTCTCATGTACTTAGATGTTCATACAAATGATTTTTTAACTTGTTTTCACAGCTATAAACATGTATTGTAAATAAAAATAAAATTATTTTAAAACTAAAATATTTGTTTCTGAATTAGAAATTGTATCTACTGGGTGTTCATTTGAAAACTTTCCACCAAAATATCTTGAAAACAACGCATTTGAGATAAAAACATTTTAAACAAAGGTTGTTTGGTTCTTAGGGAGATGTAAGGTGGTAAGACTGGTATGACCTTGGGTGGCGTTACTAAGGTCATGTTAAGGTCACTTTAATTCTTTTATTACATATTCTTGTAGAGCACGGCGTACCATTTCCAAAATGATGATTTTAAGCTTTTTAAAGTAAAAGCTATCCTGAAAAATGAGCCTCACCGGCACTGGGCGCGGCATTAGAATTTTGCCCATTCAAACATAACTCCGGAAGGTACAAGTGGTTGTGTGCTGTGTGCTTGCACATGTGTGTTTATTCATGTTTATGTATATGTGTATTTGTAAAATAATTATTGAGATAAACGCTTTTTTTATTTTTGGTTTAAAGGAGGTTTTCAAAATGCTCTCCATTTTGGGCTAAACAATGATATCATCTATTTTCAAATTCACTCCTCGCGTTTCGTAAGGTTGCGTTTGTAATACTTATACATCCCATTGTTATTTTATTTCTAAATTCTTCGGTATTTGCTGGTTTAGTACCATAAATAGTGGACTTTAAATGTCCCCCATAAAAAATCTAGGGGTGTTAAGCCAAGTGACCTTGCTGGCCACTCAATTGGTCCTCTTCTGCCAATCCATTGTCCATTAAATCTGTTTTCTATCCATAACCATTGGCAAACAGTAATGTATGGTGTGGGAGCGCAGGGAAGTGGGGGGGTTGCACTCTTTTGCTGAAAATGTAAAAGGCATGCATGCACTATGAGAGGATGAATAGCTTCTTCAATCATTTCCAAGTAGTCAAATTTCTGTCAATAAATATTGGAGCAATAATCATATCACCCAATATACCTGCCCACACTCTTTTTTGCCACTCTGTGTGTCAGCCAGTAAAAATATGAGGATTTTGAACACTGCAATAAAGACATTTGTATTTATTTACAAAAACGTTGAAGAAAAAAGTGCCCTTGTCAGAAAAGTAGACACATTCTACTAACTACAGATTCACATTCATTAATTCAATAATTTCTTCACAAAACTTGACTCGCCCATCAGGATCATCTTCGCTTATTTTTCGATGTACCTGCATTTCCTACGGATGAAACTTATTTAATTGTAATGCCTTATAAATCAAACCAATTGGTACACATAGTTTTAGAAACTTCCCGCACTGATTTTTTGTGATTTGCTATATAAGTGCCCAAAATTTACACTTGAGTTTATTCACTATATTCGTTTTTTAATTGCAACAGATCCAGTTTCTTAAAATTTTGAAACAAGATCCAAAACATGGCTGTGTTATACGTTTTTACCGTGTTGTCTTTGGTTGAATGTTACTGCCATTCTTTGAGGATAATGAACCTCGGTTCCACACAGAAAATTCAATTCTGTTCTCTCTTCCAGACTGTAAACCATTTTTCAAAATTAGATGTTAACAGTAGAAAGCCAACGAGCCAACTAATGTATTTGTAACTGGCATTGATATTAAAAACAATGTTTTATTTACGATCTTACACACAAAAACTTGTACCTTCTCGAGCCATGTTTGAATAGGCCAAGTCCTAATGACGCGCCCAGTGCCGGTTACTCAGAAACTTGTGAGGATCATTTCTCGTGATAATGTTTACTTTAAAAAGATTAAAACCACCATTTTGAAAATGGCACAACTTGATCTACAAGAATATGTAATATAAAATAGGGAGTATAATTTAATAAAATCAAAGTGATCTTAACATTACCTTAGCAACGCCACCCAAGGTCATACCAGCCTTACCGCTTTACTTCCCCCTTAGAAACAAACAACTTTTGTTTAAAACATTTTTTCTGCAGTGTGTTGTTTACGAAGTATTTTGGTGGAAAGTTTTCAAATTAACACCCGAGATATATATATATATATACATATATATATATATATTTTCATATACACTATATATAATATATTTAAAACCAAATCAGTATACATTTTAAAGCTCTCTCTTATTTGTACTGGTCACTAATAGCCATTGGGGTTGGTACCTTTAAACCCTCTAAATTGTACTTTGGCCATATTAAACTAGCGAAAAATAGTAACAGAATATTTATATCATAACACTAGACAAATACTTTTTTGGAAACCATGTCTAAAAGCAACATAAAGTCCGTTCACCGTAGGAATTGTTTTCTGAAAGGCCTTTTACCCCACCAGAAAGCTATTATATAGTAGGATATTGGTAAGAAAAAAGACCTTTCAGAGAGTAATTCCTACCGTGAATGGAGTATAGTACTATATCAACAGTATTGAATTTGATCTCATCTTCATAGAAACATTTAATAAGAAGAGAGAACTATAATGGGACCACAGTGAAAAGGTGATATTATTGTGTCAATAAAGCATATACACTAATATAAATACAAGCTTTAAAGGGAGATTGATTATTATTAATTAGGTATAATAGTTTAACTAGTCAATTGTTAGTTATTTCTCAAAATATGATAAAGTGTTGCAACATATTGAACTTATTATATTTTTCTGAAATTTTAAATTGAGCTTCCATTTTTATTAATCTTATACTTTTATTACCTCAGTAAAATTGTTTTAAAGACAAAACACATTTGTTAGTAATATCAATTAATTGTAGAACAACGGAATAAAGTGGATTTATGATAAACTTAACAACTGTTAATTTTTATGCATGGAAATCAACTTTTCTAGGAAATGTAGTTTTGAATAGTATATGCCAATTAAATATATTTATCTTTCAAGTCATGTGCATGGTAAACTGACCTAGCAGCACATGTAATTACAGCATTTGGTTTATAAATGTTGTCGATTTTGTTGTTGTGTGTTACATAAGTCTAGTTGAGCAGCTCTAACTAATCTACAAAACACTATGCAATCAACAAATTATATTAATTATTAAATGTGTGAGTCAGGGTGAGGAGAATGTAAAGAGTTCCTGAATGTTCGATATATTGAAATTTGAAAGAAGAAAATATTACTAACCAAATTAGCTCACAGCTTTTAAATCGATATTTTGGTTATTAAATATTAATTAATTGATGTTTTAACCACACTTGATTGGTATTTCAAGGTGTTTGGCTTTTCTGGTGTGTTTAGTGATTTTATCCCCTTATCAATATACATGCATGTGCCAACATATTTTTTACTAGCCAGAAGTTTAAAAGGAATGCCTGCTTTCATCTTATGTTTTGGATGCTCATCCCTTTACAAGGTAACTGTATTAACTTATTTTATAATTTATTAATTTTTTATGCATATTTTAAATCTAAAAAAGGAGCTCACTTAGGGTGATACCTTCCTGCCTGCTTTGGTTATGTGTTTTAAAATCTAACAATCGAACCTACCTCCCCGCTCAGGCTAAATGAAGGTGGCATGGGAAATGGAGCTATGTTAATCACGTTAGCATAAATAATCATTTATTTATTAAGTAATTCATATATTAACTAATGAGTGCATGATTTTTTTTATAAATAAATAGATTACTTTTACTAACATGGTAAACTTCTTCTTTTCCTTTTGGGTTATAAAAGATTTTACTTAGTTTGGTGAATGTAGCAATCTAATAATTATTGTGTTCCAAGTGTCTTGGTAAAGTTTCGTTTTGTTTTAGGAATGGTTAATTTTTTGTTTGGCTGTTGAACTATTAAAAATCAAAATTAACACTAAAATAAAAACCATTAATTCCTTTATTGAAAAAACGGACACTAAAGTAATTGTTTGTTGTGTGGCTCCCCCGGTCAGAGTTGGGAGACATTCGCAAGGCGAGAAAACGTGTCCGCCGACCGTCGCAGGCAGGAAGGTCCCGCCAGAGTAGTGCCGAGGGCAAACCTAGTCGCCGACACCACTCCACTGTCCCTCCTCAAAATGCCACCTCTGCGCGTTCCACCACCAGCTATGAGAACGTCACCATGACACCAAAAACAACAAGGAGGGAATTACACAAAATTGAAACATCAGAAATTAGGAAGCTTAAAAATTCTTCAACTCCTATGAGGTTTGAAGAGATACCACCTGATGTTGACTATGGTAATCAAAGTAGCTATACTGTGAATTCTAGAAACAAGCCTAAAACCAAGAAAAATGATTTCCACCAAGGAAAAATTTCACTTCAGAACTCTGAGCCAGTACAGTCTTCATCAAAACCTATTAAACATAATGATCTCATTGGTGTGAAATCCTTATCCCAGGAAAGCGATAAAAATATGTCTTATATATCGCCATTCCGCCATCATAAATACCCAGATTCTTATTTAAGAAATGGAAATTGTGTTCAGAAATCATCAGGTGAAAGTACTGGTTACCCCAGTCTTCAAGATGATAGATGTTCTAATGGTAAGCACTCTGATAGTGGTTATGATACTTTACAAGCTAGGAAGGTTTTTCCTGCTGATGATACAGTTTCAAGTCTATTAAAGTTTCAAAAAAATGACTCCAAAATACACACAGAATTCGTGTATCCAGCTCAGTGGGATGGTGACAGAAAAGACGATCGATGGAAGTCAAAAATTGATGAAAGTCAGTTGGTTAAGGAGTTTACTTATGAGTACATTAGCCCAAAGAAAAGTATAGTGGATGATAAAAAATCTGTAAGTTCTAGCAGAAAGGCAGAAACACCCCCCAAAAATATTGTACAAAATCGGATAAAAGCTTTTGAGGTCGATAAAGAGGAGTCATCTCAACAAATGACTAAGGAAACCTTTCAAATGCAGGAGCCATTAAAAATGTCACCACCAATGTACCAGCCTAATGAAGCACATGTCTCATGTTTGAAAAACGTGGATGGAGGAAACGCTGAAGTTGATGTCTCCACATCGTCAGGAATCATTCACAAAAGTGAGCTACGTAATTTTATTTTCGGGGACACCCCAACCATAGTTCATAGTAATACAGTTAAAAACAAATTAGTCTCTTCAAAAGATAATGTAAAATATGCACAGAAAGATCTCAGTACCCTCATGAATTGTTCCAAAATACCCGGAAAGAATTCTAAATCTGTGAAAGATCTTTTGGCAGATTTTGAACGGAAGTCGCAAATGATGAAAGAGAAACAAGCTGCAGAGAACGAGAAAAGTAGTGAAGATGGTCATGGTAGGAGATTCGTTTTTAGCGACACAGAAACACTTTTATATGACACTTCAAGTGACGCTGAGGGCGACAGGTCACGAGCTACTCCCGTCTTGACCACTAACCCTTGCTCAGAATCTCATATATATCAGTCTTACACAGATGAAGATGATGATAAGGATGAGGAAGTTGCTGCGGTTCTTGGTAAACGTGAACGATTCTTCAGTTCATGTCGAGATTTGGGAAGAAACAGAGATCCAGATTATTATGGTGAGAGGAGACGAAGGAGAAGATCTTCCAGGACAAGCACAGCCACAACAGACGCTACTGGAAGTGACGACCTTGAGGTTATTATGACAACAGGGTACCTACGATTGAGCATGGCTGAATCTTTAGTGACCCACGAAGATTCTGATTCAGTTTGTAGTACACCTATTCTACAGAAATGTGATTCCGAAAGCAAGGCAGAAAACGATAATACTAAAAAAGAAATTGATAAAGATAATATAATGACAGTTATTGAAGAGCATTATGTGCCTATGACACCGAAAAAGGCTGTACTTGCACCTCCAGACACTTTCGGAATTCCTAAAAGCCCATCAGCTTCGCAAACGATTATAATGGAAAATATTTTTGGTATAGGGGTCGAATGTGAAGAAAGTTCTTATGTGGAAATGACTGAGGAAGGTTTCGTAAGATCATTACTTGCCCCTGATACGAATTCATCCTTTTTGCCAAAATTTGATTTAAGGAGACTCAATTCAAATGATACAAACAATACCTATGCTACACCTGATGGTCCAAATTATTGTGAGATTGGAGCATTAGCTAATGGCAATACTGGACATTCTCATTATGAACTTTTATATCGTTCAGCCTCTCATTACGAACCTGTTTACATGGAGGTTAGCCCATTATCAGAATCACTTAAAATTTGTGAAATAGCCTCTAACAAATTAGAAGAAAAATGTAACAAAAAAGAAACTTCAGGGAGTTTTATGAAAAAGGTTAATTCTGAAAAAATAATTTCTGGAACAGAAGATGGGATAAATCTTTCTCCCCCAACTCCACCAAGAGTAAGTTTACCAGACATATTAAACTCATCAAATGCAGCTTTACAAAATAAATCGCCAGGGAAGTCTGATCGTGACAGCTCTGATGCAGATGATGAGGCATCTAAAGATTTAGACTCGTTGGATGCGCCAAGGCACCCAAGGTTTAGTTTATCAGATACCTTCCGACCAGCCTCATATTATTTGGGTGCAAGTAGTATTAGTGGAAGAGCAATGATGGTTATTGGTGGAGTGACAACAGAACATCATGATTCTTCAGATAGTGATCTTGTCTCACCTCCTCCTATACCAACTAGTCCTCCTCCACTCGATGAATTAGACAACTCGCTTGACCTGCAAGACTCTTCTTTAGAAATCAAAAAGCAGTTTGGAATTCCCACTAAAACAACAAACAATGCCATTGTTAATGATGACAGGGATGAAATAAATAAGCAACTTGATATACAAAATAAATTGTTAGAAAGCAAAAAACTACATAATAGTTCCAATGAAGTTCCTAGTTCTGGTAGTGACTCTGTCGAATTGCGCCATTCAAGTCGACGAAATATGTCTTTAGATAGTTCACTGAAACGACGAGCCGTATCAGATGACGTTATTGGAAGTCTAGGGGATTACCACTTTCTTCTTGATGTGCCTTATCCAGATCGCCGCAGTGGAAGTGATTTAGACTCAATTGGAAGTAGATCTGGCTTTGCAATAAATGTAGATGATAGGTTAAGTTTGGATATTGATCATTACCTGGAGGAGTTACAAACACGAGATATACATAATTCTGGCTTTATTTCGAAAGATTTGAAGTGTGGGTGTGATAGACCGATTGCAAGAGACACTTTACCAACTAATGATAACAATCAGACCAGTTCAAACAACGTACCATGTACTGATGATTTACCTTTTCTATTATCTCACAATGAGAATGGAGCATTAAATATTGCCAGATATAGAGGGCGATTCAGTGACCCTGTAAATCCTCAAAGAGAAGACATAGAATACCTTTCAGAAATAAATAAAAGAAGACATTCTTCAACTTATAAGCAAGCTGCAAGACCGTTGGTGGAGGAAGAAGTGCATTATGAGAATCTTCACATTATACCTCCACCACCAGAACATGCTAGCAAGGTAGGTGATGTAGAGCATAAGCCAGTTACAGGTGATGAGTTGTATCCTCGCTCGAATGGGACAAATGAAAAACCTGTGGACATTAATGCAGCCAGTGTAGAAGGTAATTCTACATCAGTGTTAGAATCTACATCTCAGAGAGGGCTTGTGTCTGAAAATGATGACCAACAACAGGCAGGTGCACCATATTACTATTCTGATCTCTTAAAATATGAAGAAGATGGTTTCGCAAGCTCAACATCAGAGAAGAGCTTGAACAGCATACGTGGTTTAGCGGGATATCCACATACAGCAGCATCTTTTTCAGGACAATCTTATCGTGTTCACGATTCTTCCAGAATTCAGCTCCTCAACAACCAAAGGGGCCATTCATCAGAAAATATTTTGATTAAGAGAAATGATATTGGTCGTAAAGTGAATCCCATTAATCACTTCGCTTCATATATTTCTAGCCAACAACAACATGTAGAAACTTCTGAAGATGAAGCTCGACGACTTGCAGAAGAGCTGAGGGCAACAACTGTTCATTTCCTTGGTGCTACAGATAAACGTGATCAGGTAGATGAAAGGAACCTCTACGAATCAGATACGCTACAACGGCGCAAAGACATGTCAGGGCTCACGTCTAAAACACATCTTTTGCACAGCCCAGACTTTCTCCAATCCACAAATAAAATCAACCTTTATCCTGACGGGCTACGTGACAAATCACTTCCGTCTCATTCGTTTGACCATTCAGAAAGACGGGATTTGCCCGAGTTTAGTTATGTTCATCAGCAGCATAGACGTAGTCGATCACTCGAGGGACTTTTGGATGACGAGTTTACACACTCCTACAATGGACAAGGCTTTAGAAACTTAACTGATCCGGCTACAATGGAAATAAATCCTCAACTTTCTAGTGTAATGATTTCATTAACTAACGTTCCGCGCTCAGTCAGTACCTCCCAGAGTACTAGAAATAGTTTACAAAGTATTAATAGTACACAATCAACGAATAATTCATTGAGTGAAATTCAGGGGAACATTATAAGGCCTAATCCTCCTCCACCACTACACGATGAGTCTATATATATGGACTCTTGTGAAGGAGGTGATATTTGGGAAGAGGACGCCCTCTGGAGGGAGAGCTTACGACGTGTCAGTTTGAGACATACAAGATCTCTGGATAACCTTGATGGATTCAAAGGACGCAGCAATAGTCAATTGAGCAACATAAGTGTGGCAACATCGTCTACTCTAGTGCAAAGTGCTTATTCAGGGCGTCAAAGTGTAGATCTGCTTTCTTCGGGTGCACCCCGTGTCAAGGTTTCTCGTGACGTCATATATGTGAATGAATGTATGGCTAGAGGACCTTTTCGTAGTCATTTATTTGATCAAACTAGACAAGTAGAACATCTTATTGATGAAAGAAAACATGGAAAAATGGGACAATTCCAAAATAATCACTTCACAAACAATGACGGAGTACAAGAAGATGATGGAATCCATTATGAACGATTAACTCGGCAGCATGAAAAAACAAGAAGTAAACACGAATGTTTTGAAGGTTATCCTAAGAATATAGATCGACAAATATTTTGTAAAGATGACCTTATACTCGAGAGGAACTTTTCACAAAAAGAATCACACGTGACACGTCCTTTTTTAGAAGAAAGCAACCATCCTTCACAACCACCACCTCCA
>CABEEJ010011421.1:0-11087 GCA_901482245.1 Timema douglasi | reverse complement strand
TCTCACAATCACCCTACCATTACACATTAGCGTAAGTGTGTATAACCCGAACGGGTAGTAAGACGCGGTGCTAATAATAATTTATTTTGTAAATATTTCAGAGACTTAGTTGAGTTCCCATATCCTCGGTTAAGAACCCCTTCTTTAGCCCGTTCTACCACTGAAACGGGTATGATATGTATTTTTTGAAACAGTCTATACGGACCATTGATGAATGTTGTTCAAACGCACGTAGATTCTCTATTGGGTAACATGCCCGTGACTTTGTGTAGCTTTCAACGTGTAGGTTTGTTTAATAGGTATTCCACCGTGGGATGTCAAATTAAATCAACACTAGAGGAAACTTAGAGAGAAAGAGAGAGAGAATACAGAAACCGACCTTTGTTTTTAATTTATTTTTCGACAGGCTACGCATTTCTCTGGCCGGCTTTTCCTATACCTTTCCCTCCTGGTATAATCTATTTAGTTATATTCACAATAAACTACAATAGCTTTTGTATTTTTTCGCAAATAATAAAAATAGAGTAAGCTAAAATAACGTACACTAACGATTTTCCGTACTCTTTCAACGCAAATGTGGGTGTATCACCTTTAAAATACTACCTTCCTCATCCTTGCCCCGTTAGAGCAATTATCATATATGCGTGTAGCTTGAACAGTTAGTGAGACAGGGTGATAAAAAAAAAGAGGGAAATAATTACTGCCATTTGCACTGATTGATTTAAATTCTTTAATATAACTATTTAATGTAATGACATTTTTTCCTCCCCCTGGTTTATTAAGGTTCACGTGTATGGAAATGTTGACTTGATTAGTGAATATATAGCTAGAATTGAAGTTGTTTGTCGAACATGGGGGATTCATTAAAACACTCCCGACAGTAAAGGGGTGAGATAACATGGACCAGAGAGGGAGGGGAGATTGAGGTGGGGGGGGGAGACTGAGGGAGGGGGGGGGGAGATACCTTGCGGTGGAAGATACGCCGTGAATGAGAATCATGGATAGGAAATTATATTAGATAGAGAGAGAGAGAAAAAAAACAGAACATTTTCAGTGGTGATTGTATCATGTAATTACCCCTTTTTTTTGTTCCGTTTGTGATGTGTTGGAATTAGAACGAACATAATATTAGATTTTCGCGTGAGTTCTTGACTGAATCGTAATGATAATTAGCATTAATTAGTTAGTTATCTCAAAGGTGTTGTAACAATTTAATTTTACACATTCCTTTTGATCAATTTAATATAGATGATCGGAACTAACCCGAAGTAAAAATATTCAAAAATGTATTTAATTTAAATTATGTTTCGCATTAAATATCTAATTAGTGCAACATACTTCTATATATTTATATCGGCCACCCAGGCAAAATCTTCTCGAAGGACAAGAAGGGAGAGACCGAGGGACGATTGCATCACGCTACTAGAACATTCTAGAATATTCTAGAAACAAAGTCTTGGTAAACAAACCCGTTGTAGAATGAAAAGGAGAAAGCTCGTGTAGTGGTCACCAAGAAGTCAACCCGCGTTCGTTGAAACAAAACATATTTTTTTATTAATCACATTTTAATAATCCCAGTTCCTTAAGATCATAAATAGCAGCGTGTAAGATATCGAATCGCATATTCACCTTGATCAACACAGCAATGACGCTGAATAAACACTTCGTTAAAATAAATGAAACGGTGCACCGCACATACTTTATTTCGCTTTTATCTTAAGATAATCATTTACTAAGAACTCGTAATATTTGTGAGACGAAACAATAGTTCTATACATCGTTGCAGAAACATTCCACCAAAGATCATAGATGAAATAATGTACACTGTTACTTTATTACTCTGTATCATTAGGAACATCGTTACAGAAAACTTGAGAAAAGAGAAACATCTTTGTCTACCAAAGAGAATAAGAATAACATTTATTTTTCAAAGATATGAATTAAAAATTAGACCATAAGTATTTGACTAGAGCTCAGAAACTATTGGTTTGAAAAATAAGTTTCATATAAAAGATGTGTAGCTTTAATAGTAGTAAAACGTTACAATGGTGAGTTATTTCAAATAGTTGTCGGGGAAATAATGAAAACTGGAGTACCCTCAAAGTCACTTTCACGAGAAAATGAGACTTTCCATCTTGTTTATAGTTATAAATAAATTATAGATATACAATTTAATCAAAATTGTTACCATGAATTTCGAGAAAATATATTTTCTCAGTAAACTACCCTTAAATTTAGGGTTAGACATCTAATTCCATAAACCCCTTGGGAGGACCTCATGGACACCCCAGATACCAAGTTTTAGCCCAATCGACAAAACAGTTTCAGCTCTAGCCCGAGGTACAAACATACAGACAGACGGCATTGTGGAAACAACATTTTTTGGCTTCAGGGGGTCATGAAATGTCGATAATTATCAAAATCTCGAGTTCGAATTTGTTGATCATCCCAATACTTCTTTCTCAGAGGTGTTGAGAGAAAGTAAAAAGACGTAAGTAGTATCCTAGCCCCGAGCTCTACGCCTCCGAGACACCAGACTAGATGTGCTGGACATTTAGCCTGCGTGCCCACCGATGCGAATATATGTGTAAATATATATAATTATATAATGCAACACCATAGCTCAGTCGATATTATTTTTGTCTACTGAGTTAGGTGTCCCAGGATTGATACCCGAATAAACTGAAAAAGTTATCATTAGTTAAATTGGAGCTCTCTTAGTGATAAAAATGTTTGGTTAGAAGACTCTATGCTATGTCTGGACTATAATCAAGTTAATCTGTAAGTCTTGTTTTTGTAAAGGTTGTTAAGAAGTATCACGCTTAATAGAAATAAATTATGTTATGTTTTGTATCTGTTAAATAACTCCAGTTTATTTAACCTCCATTTACCCTGAAAAGCTTACCTTGAATGGTTCCACCATGGTAAAGATAGGACCATAGTGTAGTCTATCAATGTAAGACTGCTACCTTTCAGGGCAAACAGAATAACTAGAATTTTCCAGATGATAACCGCCCCCATGGTGTAGTGGTCAGTGCATCTGTCTATGGACCCAAGGGTCCCGAGTTAGAATCCCGACTGGTGCCATGGGTATTTTTCTGTAAAGGGGAATTACCCCAAGGGTTTGGTTTATCAGGATTAGGTTAGGTTTAAAATTACTACTGACCCCACAGCTTAGTAATCACTATCATCATCTCATATCACTTATGACGTGTATACAACTTCCATAGGTGAACCATGGGCGATGCTCTGTTCCCACAGAGTGGTTAAAAACTACATACACACTGTGATGAAGCACGATGATAATGTTTGGGTAAACTAATATATGAACACTCATAAAGGGGCACCCCTAATTATATCAAAAATGGGATTGTAATGAAGTTATAGAATACAGTACTGGCAGATTAATACAGCAAATAATATTATTATTAATAATAAAATCTATTTTTTTTATTGTTTGTTCTACCATCTGTAAAATATCTAAATTTGGTCTTGCTATTTTTCCTTTTAAATGCACCTTTCTTTCAAAATACAAAGCCTCAGTAGATTTACTTGACAAAAAGTGAACTGAATCTAAATAGTCTTTGTTGATGTCTACAGCGTCTCCCAATTTTTTTCTACGGTACAACACTAGATCCTAAAACATTACTGATATGTGTATATTACAATGGTGAATTAAAAACAACTCATTAAAATAATAAAATCCTAGTCACAATCACAAAACTAGACTAATCTACACTGAAATAAACCTTTGAAACACGCTCTGTATAGTCAGAATGTAACACTCACGAGTCGGGGATAGCCGGCTTACTGCTCGCCTTCAATAGCTGAGATGAACAGTGGCGCGCGGATTACCCTCCTAGCTACCCGCAGGTCTGACTCTCCAGGCGCGTTAGGCGGAAAGGTATCAGCTTATCCGGCAGAAAGGAACTGACACATTCGTTTCGCGCACTTACTAAAATTTCACTGTGCTTTATAAAATACTATTAAAATTTTCAATTTTCATATTTTTTTTTATGTAAAGGGATGTTTTCTATCCTGTTTCAAAACCCTATGGGATAGCTGAGCTTAATCCTGCCTGTCCTTACGCCTCGCTACTGCATACCGATAGGTGTCATGTATCTATTCTGGCCAAGGGTAGTAAGACGCGGTGCTAATAATAAATAAAATAAATATTCTGGCCAAAGACATGACAGGCTAAACAACAACAGATGGACCAATACAGTTGCTTAACCACACACACTATAAATATACCCGTTTGTCCCTCCATTGTAATTGCTAGACACCCTATAGTTCTATCTCAACATTTGCACCTGCTATCTCCATTTCACGTCTATGAAAGGAACTTCACGATTATGTTCAAACTATCAAGAACATATTAAACCACTATACGGGTAATCAATGTTTATAGAAAGCAGTCTCAGTTAAGTAGAGAGTCGTGTTTTATTTAAATTCACTTATAAACATCGAAGCTAGCTCTTAATTGTGTTAGCTTTATTCAAATTAAATCTTCATTAATTGGGATCTTCCCACCTTTAAAAAATCCTGAAAAGTTGTAATTTTAAACTTTTCCTTTTAAACTGATTAGACGCAGATGTAATTTATTCTAAAATTAAAGCGAATTATTTTAACTGCTAAGAGAACTTTTTTTCAACGTTAATTTATCTAGTGAGTTTAATTACAAGTTTTAGCAAATTAGATCAAATATAATATATTGTTTATATTTGATTAAAATCTAGCTATCAACTAAATTTTATATTTATCTTAAAAAAGTATTATTAATTTGTTTTCATTTCAGATGAAGATTGAATCACACAAACAATTAATTCGAGTAATATAAAGCTACACACCAAGTGTATTAAGTGTCCTAAGTGTCCAAGGCTACACACCAAGTGTATTACCTCCAGATTCTCTGTGTTACATGTACAGAAGTTTCGGCGCCAAGTGCAGCAAGTGTTCTCTCGAGACCACGTGTATCACCTCGCGTGTTTCGCTTGCGACGCTTGCAAGCGACAGTTGAGCACCGGGGAAGAGTTCGCCCTGCACGAGGACAGGGTGCTCTGCAAGACCCACTACCTCGAGATCCTAGACGGCGGTAGCACGTCCTCTGACGGTGAGAGGGACATCAGATTTCCTCCTGCACATATTAGGTCTATTGGTTTTACTCTTAACCTCGCCGCTTCGTTTGTATGCACTTGTCGGGCTTAGCTCGTCTCGTTGCTGACCTTTAGTGTCGCGGCACAAACAATACACGACCATTTTTAGTAATTAATCCTTTATGGCCACAATGATGAATAGTTAAATTTATTATATTGAAACAATTAATTCCTGTACCACCATTATTATAATTTAACTGGCATCTTAATGAACCGCACAAATGCATACAAGAAAGAAGTTTAATTTTCAAAAAAAACGAGGAATGTTAGCTAGCTGAAATTATTAATTTAAACTCCTATATATATTTTTTTACATTTATTTATTTATTTGAGGTATTTAACATGCACTTTCTGAACCGACTGATCTAATTAGCACACGAGAAGTTCTCTGAGCGAGAGTGAAAGGGCCTGCCAATTTTGCCAGGAAAGGTATTTTCACATAGCTTTCGGGTGCCACAATCGACAAGAGACCGAAATATTTACTTTCCCTCCGAAGAAAGTTGTGCTACTGATTTTTATCGCTCAATAAAAATCCGTTGACCCCGGCTGGCTTTAAACCCACAAACATCGGGTCTTTAGGCGAGCACTTTACCCCAAGAACACCGAGGTCGCCTGTATTTTATAATTTTGCTATAATTTATAATACTTTTAGGAGAAAATTTACATGGTTAATAGGCTGGGGGGAAATTGGTGTTCACATCCTGTGTTACGGTATTTTTAAATAACCCCTGAAAAAAAGTATTTCAGTCAATGTCTCCAAACACCGACATGGTGGCAGTGAAGGGCGCGGTGGCGATCATGACCGCACACACCGGAGCGATCAGCTCTACAAATACATCACGATATGCCTCTGTTTTAGGCAGGCCATTTTAATTTGAGAATTGCTATATCTTCATAGAAATGCATCGAAATGTACTAATATATTAGCGAGAGTAGCACGTTAGACCACGCGGCCACCGGGTCATTTACATATCAACGTCATTAGGTAATTAATCTTGCAAGTGATTTGCCCGCTCTCTACACCCAGTCTGAGTCAATATTTTTACATCTTACTTCATTTTACTAATCTGACCCGGCCACAGGAGGATGATGGTGGTGGTGATTATGGTAGTGATGGTGATGATGGTGATGATGGTGGTAGTGATGATGATAGTGATGATGGTGATGATGGTGATGATGATAATGGTGATGATGGTATTGATGATAATGATGATGATTGTAGTGATGATGATGATAGTGATTATGGTAGTGATAATGATGATGATGGTGATGATGATAATGGTTATGATGGTGTTGATGGTGGTGATAGGGATGATTATGGTGATGATGATGATGGTGGTGATGTTGGTGATGGTGGTGATGGGGATAATAATGGTGATGGTGATGATTATGGTGATAATCATGGTGATAATCATGGTGGTGATGGTGGTGATGGGGATAATTATGGTGATGATGGGGGTGATGATAATGGTGGTGATGATGGTGGTGATGATGATGGTGATGATGATAATGGTGATGATGGTGATAATCATGGTGGTGATGGTGGTGATGGGGATAATGATGGTGATGATGATGGTGATGATGATGGTGATGATGATAATGATGATGATGGTGATGATGATAATGGTGGTGATGGTGGTGATGGTGATAGTGATGGTGATAATCATGGTGATGATGGTGGTGATGTTGGTGATGGTGGTGATGGGGATAATGATGGTGATGATGATAATGGTGATGGTGATGATTATGGTGATAATCATGGTGATGATGGTGGTGGTGATAGTGATGGTGATGATGGTGGTGATGATGGGGGTGATGATAATGGTGGTGATGATGGTGGTGATGATGATGGTGATGATGATAATGGTGATGATGGTGATAATCATGGTGATGATGGTGGTGATGATAATGGTGGTGATGATGGTGGTGATGATGATGGTGATGATGATAATGGTGATGATGGTGATAATCATGGTGATGATGGTGATGGTGATAATGGTGATGATGGTGGTGATGATGATGGTGGTGATGTTGGTGATGGTGATAATGGTGATGATGGTGGTGATGGGGATGATGATGGTGATGATGATGGTGGTGATGTTGGTGATGGTGATAATGGTGATGATGGTGGTGATGGGGATAATTATGGTGATGATGATGGTGATGATGATGGTGATGATGATAATGGTGATGATGATGGTGATAATCATGGTGATGATGGTGGTGATGGTGGTGGTGATGGTGATAATCATGGTGATGATGGTGGTGATGATGGTGGTGATGATGTTGGTGATGGTGGTGATGGTGATAGTGATGATGGTTCACTTTCTTCTGCTAACATCGCCCACTATCTGATCCGTGTCCTCCAGTTCTGGTCTCCCTCCTGACCCCCTCTACAACTGTCTCATTACATGTCCTAACATGTCAACTCTTCTTCGCTGTTTACCTTTCAAAAGTGTCCTCTTCATTTGCTTATCATATCACTTCCGTTTGTCCGACACCTTATCTCAGTCGGTGGCGTGTCTCTCTACTTAGGTAAAGGTGACGGGTTCAGTTCCTGGCAGGGTTGAAAGAAAACTATCATTATTGAAATGTGAGTTCTCCCTTTCACGGTGAAAAATTGACGGTCGGGGGATGAATGTTGTGTCTGTTCTAGATTTCAGTTAGTTAATATTTCGTGTGCCGATATAATCAGTGGGTTCAGAAAGTCCGCGTTGAATAAGTTACCTCAAATAAAATAAAAATGAACACTTATTTATTTAAATATATGGAACTAATCTGTTTCTGGTTTTCACAATTGATATTCGATTTGATTTCGTTCCCTCAGGTGTGGATAAGCCTTTGGCTGTGTTTCATTTATTAGTAACTGAGACACATAGCACAGTTTAGTCTGTTTAGTCTGTTTGATGATACTCTACACATTTCAGCTCATGGTCGGTCCTACAATTTGAGAGTCGCTTATACTATTATTAGTCTATACATGAGGTTAGGTAGCACAAATATTGGGTGAAAAATAATGATAGAACTTATCAATAGGCTTCTATTTTTGTTAATAGTTTTGTATAAACATTTGATGCTCAATTCGAAAAGTTTTGGAAGTCAAGAAAATGATTCTTCCATCTTTGTCTTGAAAAATATTCACAGATTTAAAAATCTTTAAATTCTGATGGTACAGCATTCCGATCAATGTAACCAATACCTCAACCGACGGAAGTCGATCTGATGTGTAGGTGTCCGAAATCCCTTTCCCAGATGGTCACGCCTCACCATTTCTGATGGTTGAAATGTGATTTCCACGGTAACGCGAGGGTATTAACTCGTACGATTCGAGAACGGAAACTTGTCGAGACTCGGACAAGAACTGGATTGTTCGAGGCTAGTTTATCTCCCTGTAAGAGACTGACCACTTAATTAAATCGGCTGTTGGGACCACGTTGAATTATTCATGGGGGGGGATCGAGACCAGTAGCGACGTTCTTTGCGCTTCAATCCGGCAGCCACACCTAAGGAGGGTTTTCAAGGGAGGGAGTTGTGTTTGAATCTCGGTCGGTGAACTTTTGAGCGGAGATTTGTCGGGTGAGATATAATAAGGTCAAGAAACTATTACGATCTGAGAAACACAAGAGTAAAGGGAATGGAGTTAGAATTAGATATCTAAGAAATGTTTGGGGAAAAACTCGTGTGGACAGAGTCAGTAATGAAGGAGTGCTGAAGGAGTGGACAGTCAGTAATGAAGGAGTGCTGAAGGAGTGGACAGTCAGTAATGAAGGAGTGCTGAAGGAGTGTGGTTTAAAGGGAATCCAATAGGTCAAAGTGAAAGAAGCGTCTTACGTTGGTTTGAGCTTGTTGAGAGGATGAGTGTGGATCGAGTGACGAAACAAATATATGAAGGTAGAGTGTGTGGATCAAAAGGAAGGGGTAGACCATGTAAGACGTGGCTAAATGTTGTAGACGAATGTGGGAAAAATAGAAACATTAATAGTTTTAATAATAAAATAGCATGTATTATTCTATGTATGGATGTTGAAGGGATTATGTAAGGATAGGGAAGTGTGGAGAAAGTTGGTGAGGATGGATTAAGTACAGAGCTGTTGTTTTTTGAGCTATATACACAGTTTACTGCGTGATAAGGTATGTATATATTGTATACATGTATGTATGTATGTATGTATATATTGTATACATGTATGCATATATGTATGCATTACGATCAGGTAGATTACAGAGTTAATAAACCAGAATTGTTAAGTTATTGGAACATTCATAAAAAAGAAGCATACACTCTAAGTAGGCTTACGTATATTCCAAATGAAGAACTTAAAACTACTCTTTGTATTCACATAAGACAAAAAATATTTAAATAAATTCATTTAGTAATTCAGCCAATATTTTGGCATTCAAAATATTGTTTGTACCTTAAGTAGCCTACATTAGTTGTATCTAATTGCAAATACATTTCATAAGTTTTATTTTGTTCACAGTGTCTTACTACCCGCACATTTTCACTAATAGAACATGGAAGATAACCTCTAACGGAAATAAAATATTTGCGTGGATGAAAAGTGGAAAACCATTTCGAGGTAGAAAAAAACCCGAGTAAAACTTGCTGAAATTCCAACTTTGATTTCCCTGTAACTTTAAAACCAGATCACTCTGAGCTGACGCCCGTGTGGGGGTTATAGGGCATACTCTTGTTCAAACATATCTGAAGTGGGTTTTAAACAAATCACAATCCCTTGTACGGCGTGTCCATTGTATCACACTCCAACAAGAATGTGAACATTTGTTGAGTACAAGTAACAATCTTTAATACAATCTTTCAACGTCAGCTAAATGAGCCGTTCTTACATCCAAATCATAGCCACAGTTTGAATAGTCCTTGAGTGGGATGGATGGGGTGGGGGGGGGGGNAAGGGGGGGGGGGGGGGGGGGGGGGGGGGGGGCATTGAGGGGTGTTGTTAGAGGTCCCAAATCAATATATTTATAGACTGTGTCATTCAAGTTGTTGTAAATATATTTAGATTGAGTCTATTGGATTACTCAGTAACGTGGCTATATTGGCTATGCACTTAATTTCACGGCCTATTTGAAGGAAAATAATGTTACGCCGAGGTATTTCATACGGGAATGAGAATGTAGTACTTAAAGAAACCTCTTCAACTTCGGGGAACACGCCGAATAAGGCGTCAAGTTCATCTAGATTGATTTGCCGATAACAAGACGGTCAAGACTCAATTCTAAAATGGGGACTATGAGATGTTTTTTTCCCCCCTTTAAACGATTTCCCATTCTTTCTCCAAGAAAATAGGTTTAAGTTTACTTTATGATACCATCTACATCTCATATTAATTAGTGAAATAAGCTGAATGGGTAGTAAGACGTGAGGAATAGAATCCAGTATGATTACGTTTGAACCAGGAATCGCATCACTGATATATTTCTTTTCCTTTACAATATTTACTATACTATAGCGAAATCGGGATGAGTTTACGGTGATAGTTTATTTCAAGGTTTTTCTTGCCCTTTTGATTTTGAAAGCATAGGGCAGCTCAAGTACCTGGGAAGTCTGCTGACCAAGGATGCCAACTGCACTTGGGAGGTTTGGTCGAGGATCGCCAGGACCAAGGAGGCTTTCAACAAGAGGAGGCTACTGTTACCAGCAAGATGAGTTTGGAATTGAGGAACAAACTGATGAAGTGCTTCATTTAGAGCATCGCGCTGTTTGGAGCAGATACTTGGACTCTCTGGAAGGTGGACAAGAAATACTTGGAGAGCTTTGAAATGTGAGCTGGAGAAGAAATACTTGGAGAGCTTTGAGATGTGGTGCTGGAGAAGACTGGAGAATATCAGGTGGACAGACAGGGGGACAAATGAACAAGTCCTGAGAAGAGTGGGTGAGAAGATCAGGTGGACAGACAGGGTGACAAATGA
>CABEEJ010011420.1:0-11087 GCA_901482245.1 Timema douglasi | reverse complement strand
GTCTTGTCAGAGGTGAAGGAAAGGTTTGGTAATCAGATAAATCTGTGCCGGGACCGAGGATTGAACCCCGGCCGCCAGCACAGAAGACTTGACACCTTACCCCTAGACCGCCAGGTCACCGACCCATACAAGTAAAGCTATAGTATAATTATAGATGTTGGTCTTAAATGACATAAAATAACATTCAATTTCTTTTAACTTTATTTCAAATTTAATCAACTTTTAATATACATAAGAATTGCTTAGGTTGGTTTAAAAAGTGTTTTTTTTTAAACTTAAATAAATACTAACCAACTTTGACATGTCACTTTGCCAAGTAGATTCTGACTTGTTAAATAGATCAAACATGTTGCCCAGGAGGAGGGATACAATGGGTGATTTGGCTACCACTTCAAATGTTTGAAAATATCTAGTTAGCGTGAACAAACTACACAAAAAACCATTTTCATGTACTTGTGTGATCTGTAGTTATCATTTTAGACAGATAGTATCAACACCATGAAACAATTTAAACAGTAAATTAAAATGTTATCAATGTAGACCACAAACAAAACATGTTTGTTTTTTCTAAAATGTCATTCTATAGCACACACCTAGATCTAGTGCTAGTATTCTACTGAGATGTACATTTTAAAGGTACACAGCAAATTATGTTTGATATTATTGGATGAAATGAAAGACAATATAACAAAAAAATATTCACAGAGGATATCCTTCAAAGCAACCATTTCCTGTTGAGTAGACAAGAGGTAAGGACATACATTTCAGGGGAAGTTATCTTATTTTAATAAAAACTTGTATCCTGTGTTCTACTATAGTGCTTAAAAAACCCCTGCAGGATGTTACTTCCTGATATCTATCTCTGTTAGACAATCAAGGGTCCTTGGCCCTTCCTTAAACACCCTAAATGGTCAGTTCTGTGTCACCGGCTGACAATATTTATTAGTTTTCATATACCTGGATATATTTATACGTGTTCTATGGTGTAATATCTGTACTCCGAAAGATGATTGTGAATTGTGAACATGTGTGCTTCATATATATTATGCTGGCGAGGCACATCTGGCCAAGACTGTACTTTTAAATGGCATCTTAATACTAGGTACGCATCTAAACAAACACACAATTATCAAATTATCAAGTAATTAATGAATTTATTTGAGTGGAAAGGAAAAGTTTACAAGCACAGCCTTGAAAAGTTGTACCCCACTTGAAAATGTTTCACTAAAGTTACTACTGGTACAGTAGCCCCATGGCTTCTTTGGTGATGACTTGACAGCTGAGAAAAGTGACCAGACCAAATTACGTATCCCTACGCCGAACCAGATGATCTGCAAAAACATGTGTTTAGCAGCTGTCACTTTTGACAGTCAAAATTTAGGTATTATACCTAAATGTTGACTGTCAGAAGTCAGCTGTCAGTCAGCACCAAAGAAGCCATGGGGCTACTATAGCTAGCTTACTTTGCATGTTTATACTAGATTCATAAAAATACTTTTAAAAACAATACCGACTGTTTCAATAAACTTTCTTTCGAAAATGTAAAGGTAAAACAACACACTACAGTTACATGCAGTTCTGTCTTAAATTGAGTTTAATTCGGTGTGCAAACTGTCATTACTCACAAACCAAGCTGACAGCAAAAAGTGGAGTGTTGGAGAATAAAAAACATATTAATAATAAAGATACGTTATAGTTCAAAAAAATTACTTTGAACCAGTAATACAAGTACAGTTTTAATAGTTTGACTATACCAATATAAATGGAAAAGCGAGCCTGTTTTTTGATAGACCTGCTGTATATCGGGACTATGTTTGTTTATTTATTTATTTAGCACCGCGTCTTACTACCCGTTCGGGTTATACGCACTTATCGCTAATGTGTAATGGTAGGGTGATTGTGAGATAAAACGGAGGACCTACAGTTTAACGTGGAATCCGAACCACGGTGGAGGCCTGGTATTCCCAAGTACTAATTAAGCTAACGGGTCAGGAATTGGGAAGGTTGAATTTAGTGGGAGTGAACCCGCATTTGTGTGGAGGGAGCGTGGGAAGCCACTTAGGGAAAAACTCCGTCCTCGGCAGTCTAGTTCAACACAAAACTAGCACATTAGTTAACTACACCACTGAGGTGGGTATCAAGACTATGTATTTTTTCTATTATTTGTTTAAAAACCTGTTGAGATTGGAAGGCCAGAAAATAGGTTATGGTCTCATGCAGCCTATAGGGCAGGTTAGAACACCTTGTTTAGACTAAACTTTTTTTTTCTTTATCAACAATGAAACATTTATAAGCGTGTAAAAATGAACATGAAACCGAAAATAAAAGTCAATGGATCTATTCTACAGCTGTCAAAATTGACACGATCAGTCAAAGAGCGCGGTGAAAAAGATTTCCATAAGTGTTCACGGCAAAACGCTAGGAAAAATAAAGACTATTTCAAACTATTTTCTGTTTCTTTTGTTGCAGATGCTGACAAATCTTTGCACAACACGCCTCAAACAACCTTCCAAGCTTGGAATTTTAGAATCTCACCTCAATAAGAACAATATAGGATACATTTTATTCATATATTATGTTGAATATAAAGATTGTTAAAAATAAAATTTTATTTTACAGTGAAACTGTATTTTATTTAGTATATTATGTCATATGATTAAGTTTAATGTGTGCTGTTTAATTAGTTAACAATGGTGACCTGGCAGTCTAGTGTTAAGGTGTCAGACTTCTGTGCTGGCGGCCGGGGTTCAATCTTCGGTCCCGGCACAGATTTATCTGATTACCAAACCCTTCCTTCACCTCTGACAAGACATCTTGTGAATGTGGGGAATGCCAGGCCTCCACCGTGGTTCGGATCCCACGTTAAACTGTAGGTCCTCCAGTTCATCTCACAATCACCCTACCATTACACATTAGCGTAAGTGTGTACAACCCGAACGGGTAGTAATACGCGGTGCTAATAATAATAATAATAACAATAAATTAGTTTATAAATAATAGTAGTTGCAAAGTAGGTATTTTAGCACCGTCTCTAACTAAGTAGGTTGTTAAATTATCAAAAAGTAAATATTAGTTTAAATTAAAAAAAAGTTTTTTTATGAATTGTGAATAAATAAAGTTCTAGGTTTATTAAATAAATACAATTTTTTTATTCAACTGCACTATTTAAATAAACCATAGTTTAGGCTTCTAAGCCCACAGGCCTAAGATTAAACTAATAATAATGCATTAGAATACCAAATAAGTGTTTTGTAAATCTTTTAAATGTTATGGTAGGCTACGTATTTTAAAATGTGAGATAACAATTTGATTTATTTCTTTGATCATATATATAAAAAGATATTGACAATAAGCTAATACTTTTTTCAATGATAAAAAAGTTTACAATTTAAACCTGCAATTACCTTTAAAAGGTAATTATGAAATAGTTTAGAAGGAATAATTAAATAAAAATTACTAGACTTAGGATATAACATTTTATTAGCATGATATTTGGGTGAGAATCTTTGAATCAATACATTAGTGCTACAAATATAATTATAATGAAATTTTTATAGATAACCAAAGTAAAACTTTTTTTTTATCAAAGACACATAGTTTTCATAAAATTTTATATAATGTTCAGAATATTACATGTGAGTGATGAGGGCCATGAGTCAAGGAGTCCCTCGTAAAGAATAGCTCTATATATCTTTAGAAAATTCGCCAATAATAGTTACCATTAAATTTAAGATGATGAAAATACACACATTATGTTAGCAATGGTAGAGAAATTACAGCATAGGCCTACTTGCTAATCCAAACGTAAAATTGTAAAGAACATTCAGATTAGAAAATAGTTTGGATTATCAAGAGATGATAAAAATTGTACAGCACCATTATTTAATAATTTATTGACATACTATTATTCATAAATTGATACTTATGTGTTTTATTAATTTAGCTTTGAAACAAATTACTGTATCTCTGTAGAACTGGCCCTGTGGCATAGTGGTCAGCAGAACTGGCCCTGTGGCATAGTGGTCAGCGCAACTGGCCCTGTGGCATAGTGGTCAGCAGAACAGGCCCTGTGGTATAGTGGTCAGCAGAACTGGCCCTGTGGCATAGTGGTCAGCAGAACTGGTCCTGTGGCATAGTGGTCAGCAGAAATGGCCCTGTGGTATAGAGGTCAGCAGAACTGGCCCTGTGGCATAGTGGTCAGCAGAACTGGTCCTGTGGCATAGTGGTCAGCGCAACTGGTCCTGTGGTATAGTGGTCAGCAGAAATGGCCCTGTGGTATAGAGGTCAGCAGAACTGGCCCTGTGGCATAGTGGTCAGCGCAACTGGTCCTGTGGCATAGTGGTCAGCAGAAATGGCCCTGTGGTATAGAGGTCAGCAGAACTGGCCCTGTGGCATAGTGGTCAGCGCAACTGGCTGTGCCAGCCAAAAGTCTAAACACCCAGGCAACTGAACTACAGTAACCCCGTGGTTTCTTTGGTGCTGACTGACAGCTCACATCTGACTTCTGACAGTCAACATTTAGGTATATACCTAAATGTTGACCGTTAGACGTGACAGCTGCTAAACACATGTTTTTGCAGATCATATGGCTCAGCGTAGGGATACACAATTTGGTCTGGTAACTTTTCAAAGCCGTCAGTAGTCAGCTGTGAGCTGTCAGTCAGCAACAAAGAAGCCATGGGGCTACTGTAGATACCATGTATCTCTCTTCTGGTCAAAAATGCCATATAAAAAAAATATCTGTGGTGTGTTTCTTTATTTAAAAAATGGTAGGTGGGCATATCCACAAAATAATCTTAGCTAATTTTATACAATCTAGGTTTTCTCAAGTTCATCTAAAATCACACAATTACAGAACAAAAGGAATATCTCTGTGATGTGCTGGAAGGTGATTAAAACATGGAACTGTCTTATAAAACTGAGTACATCTGGTAAACCTGTCATATACTCATTGATAAAAGTGAAAATTAGAGCTACATACACATATATTTTTAAAAACCTTAACAAACAGGCCCAGGCATTTATTACATGATACTTAAGGGTTTATAAAAAGCACACAAATGAATACGTATGCAAATTGCTTATTACTGTTTTTAAATAATATTAGCCATTTAGAGTTTAGTTTTCTGCACATGCTGATATCAAAAGATGTTGAATATCTGTCAAGGGTGTCCTGGAATGTTGTCAAAACATTTTCTGTTTATTTAAAATGTTTTGACAAAATTCCACGACACCCTTGACATATATTCAAGATCTGTTAATATTAGCATGTGCATAAAACTAAGCTCTATGTTGCTACTGGAGAAATATTTGATTTATTTTTGCCAACAAATGTAATGCTATAAAAGCTGTAAAATCACTCATGCACCCTTCTGTATAATGCACATTGTATTTAATCTCTGGTTTTGAAGAAAAGGCTAATGCCTTAACCAGGGTGTCCAACCAAACTATATTTTAAAATTCCCTGACTTTTTTTGGGTTTTCCAGAGCCAATATATTTTAACAGCCATGCTTTATAAATTTAAGTAATATATTACAAACATTATTTTATTAAAATCACAAATTAATGTAATTATATTTTTCGGCACATTCTGCAACTTTGTTACTCTATTGAGGGGTTAGGAAAGTTCTGGCTAAAGCCTAGTGTGATTTAAGTTAGATTTAAATTAGAAGCTATTAAAAATCTATTCAAACCGTTAGCCTAAGAGTTCAAAATTGTTGTGAGACACATGGTTTTTTAAAAGTTTCTTCCTACAGCGTAATTGAATTCTCGCGCACGTGCATAACCATGACAGGTACAGGTAAATCACATGTGGACTCTAATTAAAGCTTGCTTAGCGTGCTCAGCCAGGACAAATGTGTTAAAAGAAACTTGTGGTCAATATTAGCTGTGATAAAAATGTTATTTTGACTTCTGTTAATAAATTATTATTATTATTATTAGCACCGCGTCTTACTACCCGTTCGGGTTATACGCACTTACGCTAATGTGTAATGGTAGGGNACCCGAACGGGTAGTAAGATGCGGTGCTAATAATAATAATAATAATATACGCACCGCTAATGTGTAATGGTAGGGTGATTGTGAGATGAAATGAAGGACCTACAGTTTAACGTGGGATCCGAACCACGGTGGAGGCCTGGCATTCCCCACATTCACAAGATGTCTTGTCAGAGGTGAAGGAAGGGTTTGGTAATCAGATAAATCTGTGCCGGTACCGAGGATTGAACCCCGGCCGCCAGCACAGAAGTCCGACACCTTACCCCCTAGACCGCCAGGTCACCTTGGTGTTGTTAAAGCTCAAGTATATAACTCTGTTAATTGGTTCTATAATATATGTAAAGCTTAGGAAGTGGGATGGGTTATAGTATATAGGCCTGTATATTTAAAATTATTTTTGTTAGAAAAAATGGCCTAAGAGGTTATTTCTGACTTGGCCGAGTTTCGACTCACTTATTTATTAGGACATTAAAATAAATTTAATAATGTTGATCTTAGTTTTCGATTCACTGTCTTTTTCCAGACCAAGCAAATTTCCTATTTTCCAGGGTGTTGGACACCTCGCTAACTTTCTCAGAGTCATGCTGAGCCTTTCTTCATTGGCCGCACGGTCTTAGGTGTCACTCTCATGTTAGATTAGCCTGCTTAAGACAGGGAGATCAAGGTTTGAATTACAGCGGGATCTAACGAGAGTGGTTATACGACCATATATGGTCTTTTTTCAATAAAGACACAGGGTTTAAAAACTTTAATAAAATACCAAAAGAAATAAATATATTGTTGAAAATAATATAGACTAAATTTACACAGGGGGAATACACTTTATATGTACGAGCCACAGGGCTCTTTTAAAAAAGAACAAATCAATCAATATCACATGACAATGCACCTAGGGACTTATTGTTTGTGAATTGTGTGGATTTGAACTATTTTTGCTGTTATTTATCAGTTTACCAAATTAGGATGTGTGTGTGCATACATGTACACATGTGGGCCATATTAATGCTTTATAAAAATATAATATATTATTGCTATCATAATGATAGGTACCTATTTAAAGCCTGCTTTTAATTTATTTTGTATGACCGGATGAAGACACCTAATACATTTCTGTAAACTTTTTTTATCATCCTAAATGTTTTAAAGCTAATTGGTTTCGATACACGCCAATACTCGGATGCTTATATATGTATGAGCCACTTGGCTCTTTTTAAAAACCAAATAAAGGATTAATCAAACAATCCTATATGGTTTCCCAGTTTCTTCCAAGCAAATGCAGGTACAGTGGCCACATGACTTCTTTGGTGCTGACTGACAGCTCACAGCTGACGTCTGACAGTCAACATTTAGGTATATACCTGAATTTTGACTGTCAAAAGTGACAGCTTCTAAACATATGTTTTTGCAGATCATATGGTTTGGCATAGGGATACATAATTTGGTCAAGTAACTTTTCAAAGCTGTCAGCCAGCACCAAAGAAACCATGGGGCTACTGTAGATTACCTCTAAAATATTTCCTTAGGTAATCATATATCTGTGTATAACCTGAAGATGTAGCAAGACATGGCAACAAAGAGATTATAAAAAACTCACCAAATCAATAGAGGCAGTTACTATTAATAATACTATTATTAAATAAACCACTGATATAACAATTTATAATAATATTATTTAGCACCGCGTCTTACTACCCATTCGGGTTATACACTTTAAGTACTAATTACTCTAATGGATTAGGAATTGGGAAGGTTGAATCAGAGGAAGTGAACCCGCATTTGCGTGGAGGCAGAGTGGAAAACCATATAGGAAAAACCACCCCCAGTTCACCCGACCGAGATTCGAACCTCGATCTCCCCGTCCTCAGCAGTCGAGCTCAACACGACAAGCGCGTTAGACAACTACACCACCGAGGCGGGTCACTACCCTTGAACTTTAGCAAGTGTTACACAACTCAAAATATTATGTTTTACTAGACCTATGCCTAGTAGCGTAGTCAAGGAAATGTCTAGGCCTACCTACTATGTCCATTATATAAATGGTATTTAAATATAGGCTGTATCCTAATAGTCCAGGCTCCTTAGTCGGACTCTTGAGTTTTAGACTTGATGCATTCTTGATGATTTTACACTTCTCGCGTTGTTCATAGCGAAGACTGCATCAAACTATTTGAACAGCAACAACCTTATTTAGAATGTCGGAAAACGTAAGTCAGTGCTCTAGGAGCCGAAACAATAACAGTAAAACTATTGCCAGTCAAACACCGCAACCGATACCGTGAGAACAGCACACAACTGGTAGCCTTCATATCCATGGTGACCAAGACCTCAAGAAGACTGTATAGGTATTGTTCGAGACTATTCGGACAGATCTACACTTGGTCACGTGATTGCCAATGCAGCTATCAACGCCACGAGTCAAGGCGACGCCGCATAAGTAGACTATTCGGATACAGCCGTAGCCTTACAATACATGCCTTTTTTAAAAAAAACTTAAAAAGGTACAGTTTTATGACCTATCACCAAAATGTTATTATCCTACTATTGTAATATTCAATAAATCTCCTTTGAAGGTGGACTACCAAAGAGATGCTTCCAAGAAGGCGGGTAGCTCCAAGTGAAAGGCAAGTTGTCTTCTTTGGGTACAATATCCAACCATTCGTCAACATAATCAGCTAGCATCACAGCATCGAGAATATTGTCACCTTCCGAGCAAAATTTCAAGAGAATAACTAGTGCCGCATCCTTCAATATACATTTCTGGTACAAAAGCTTCGCAAAACCACCTCCGGGAATATTTAATTGTTCGGGTTCTTTGACATTTTCTAAGGAATTGACGCTGGGGAATGTCCTACGTTCCAGCTCCTTCAACTTCGACAATTTTGGCCCCATCTTGTTTCTTGAAGTCTTTGTCATAAAGTAGCGCAGTGGAGTACCGCAAATTTGTTCATCGTTTCTTTCATAGTCAAAGCTACTAGACAACACTACAATTTGTTCTATATGTACATCAGAGGTCCATTTCAAAAACTCATTTAAAAAGTCATTCTTCGAATTACATAAAGGAGAGCGAATTTGTATGATAACAAGTCTCTTATCCTTGACAACGTAAACTTCCGAGCTAATCATCAACAATCCAGATGTTAAGTCATATGGGTTACTCCCGATTACTGGTAAAATGGAAGGGTGCCACACATAACCTACCTTTTCTGCATTTAACGAAAACACCAATAAGTCTGTAGCCAACTGACCAACATTACCGACAGATACTGAAGGTAGAATCAAAGTATATCCTGTAAAATCTTGGTTTTCAAACAAATGTATTAATTTAGTACGTTCACACATTTTGAAAATATTTATTATTAATACTTAATTACAATGAGTTTCAAAATTTGCATTAGCAGTTTGTACACAGTCACACACGTCTATACAATGCAGCCAGAAGCTTTAGTAAAATAAAATGTTCCTTAACGACTAAGGTTTTTGAATTAGCAAATTAATTGGAGTATTTGTTTGTTTCATGGAACTTAAGCCCTATTAGATGAACATAATTAAAACGTTTTTGTGATATTAAAATAAAAAAATGTGAATAATGCTATTTTTATAAATTGAGATCAAGAGACTAGAGAGAAATATTACTTATAAAGCATGAACAGCCTGTAATAGAATCCCGCTAGAAATAAAAGAAATGGTTAAATTTGAACTTAAAACAACTTCAAAATTGAGGTAGGGTAGTTGTCATTAAACTCTAAAGATAAACTTTTCATGGGATTGAGCTTTACAGGGTAAGTTTTAATGTTTACAATAATCTGGTTCTTAATAATCTATGCCTTTTGCTTTATTTAACTAGCATAAATGAACAACATATGGTTTTGCTCATGTAAATGTAGCCCTATTTCACACTAAATAACTTTTTCGTTTATTTTTGGTTCTCAAATAACTAGGACACAAAAATAGATGAGGGGAAATATGCTAATCCATAAATTGATTTTACAAGGACATTCTAAGTTAAGTCAAATTCTGCAGTGATAATGCCTCATTTTGATTTGAAGTCTTGTAGGATCTGATATTTTCTTTTGTCTATTGATAAACTTTCTTATAAGTTAATATTTCTTAGCATTTTTCGATACTAATTTTTTCCTACACTGCCTCTTTTAATATTCATTTTTCTTAAGTATTGTTCTATCTGGTTCAACTCTAATTCAAAGTTGTGTATCACATTATGGAATACTGCAATTTAGATGTTTTCTAATGGACAATTTTTTGTTGTTGTGTCTTGTACAATTCTCTAGAGCCACTAACTTACGCTAGTAAAGGATTGCTCATATTCGAATTCGACTGATTTTCTAATTTCCTTGGGATTCCAAGATAACTTTTTAGATGCTATTCAGAGTTGAGCCCTTCAATTTCATCTGTCGACTGATTTTATCTGGCCCTCAAGATATTTAGCAAACAAACATTGTTTTTATAAAAATAGACATAACTAATTAGCGTGCTTTGAGACCTCTACTATCTCATGTAATACCTGTACCCCCACTGTTTCTTGCATAATTTCATTCCTAATCTTGTTTCTCCTCGTGACAGCTAACATGCTCTCCTTGTCTCTCCTACAATCTATGCCCATGTTTCTGCTGCATATGTGACCATGAACACAACGGATACCCTATACAACAATTCCTTACACTTAAAGGGCACTTCTCTTCTTCATAGCAGGTCTATTACACACCTATAAAACAACTCTCCCTACTGTCCTCTTCTCATTAAATTCTCTCTACTACATGCAACTTTATAGCTTTATTAAACCTTATCCTCTTCAGTGTCTTTACCATCACTTCACACTTTGCCATGATAAATTTCATTCCACATTCTTTCACTTCCTCTCCCTTCTCCCCCCAAACAATCAAGTCGTCAGCATATATAATTGCTTTCATTCTTTTCCTCACCGAGCAAATAGTAATGGTGAAAGGGCGCTCCCCTGCTTCAGGCTATTTATTTATTTATTTGGGAGGTGACCTGGCGGTCTAGGGGTAAGGTGTCGGACTTCTATGCTGGCGGCCGGGGTTCAATCCTCGGTCCCGGCACAGATTTATCT
>CABEEJ010011419.1:0-11090 GCA_901482245.1 Timema douglasi | reverse complement strand
TAAGAGCGCAATAAAATAAACTTTAAAATTTGGTCTTACAGTTTACAGAAATCCCAATCGATTTTTAATTTTAGTCATCTTAAAAAATTTGGCGCCCCTCAAAATTTGCCGCCCTAGGTCCGGGCCTCACGGGCCTAAGCCTAAATCCGCTACTGCCCATAGCACGCTACAACTTCAAAGCATCGAATCAGACGTTTGCGGCCATTACTGTTTCCTGTACATTCTCTATCGCACCCAGAACATCCCGATGAAAACTTTCCAAAGCCTATTCTAACCCACCAATCATACAACCAACGACGCTAAGGTGGTGAGATATTACAATAGATTTTTCAAGACTGTAGGGGCATGCCGCCCTTCAAGAGACCATGTCAAAGCGGCTTACGCTTATAAAAGGGACGTCCCAGCGGTGTGCCGGCCAAAACCATTAAACAGCATGGAAGGTCAAGACGTTTGTGGCAGCGAAGCAAAGCCGGTGAAGCCGCTCGCCGTCACCAAAATTTTCAACACATTGTTCCCGCTGGATGGAGTCGACACCAAGCGGGTTATCGTTGGAATGAGCGTCAAGAACAACTTTACGCCCTATGTCCAACTAGGAAAATGCGGAGGGAACTGCGCCGTGTTTAACCGTACATAGTGGCAAGAACTGGCCAGCTACAAGTCGGTCATATCAAAGTTTTTCACCAACACCCAACCTCTTCAGAAGATTAGTCTGACTAATCATGAAATTTCTCTGAGACGCATGTGCGGTGACCGTATGGTCGTCATCAACGATAAACAAGACGCTGGGATCAAACGGGTTGCCTATCTATCACCTAGCTGGGCGCGTCTGTGTGAGGTGTGGGACCTCATCGACGTTGCCGTTGACCAACGGGACATGTGGTTGATACCCATCGCACGCTATTGCAACGATTTGATCGACACACTCGTCGTGGATGTATGCGACGAATTGACGGATGTCGTCGACCTAGAACAGCCTAGGGTGGAGACGCACATCAAAAACTTGGATCTTATCAGTGCTAACTACTATACACGTCTAGTCGTCGGTTTGAACTATTACATGGTGGATTGTGAACAAAAAAAAACAATTTTACTAATGCATCTAAGAGACACTGTAGAAAAACGTATGAACGAATTTATGAGACATTCCTGTAAAAATGTATAAATTTAATGTTTAATAAATATATATACTTGTAATATCTGTCTTTTATTTACTGATTGTCCCTTACGAGTCCCAACTTGTCTTGTCTGCCCACCAATATGGCGCCAGGGAAAACCCGCTGTCCAGGTAAATGACCTCAATATCTATTCTTCTCCCAACTCGTCTTGTAGGGCCGACATACTGGCGCCAGGGAAAACCCAGGTTGCCGAGGTCACGATCTATTCTTGTCCTGACTTGTCTTGTCGATCCGCCAGACTGGCACCAGGGTTGCGACACATACCTCTATGGAGGAGGGGGTCTCAAGGTAGGGGAACCATTTATCACACTCTACTCCCGACAGCCATAGCGTGAGGTTCATGCTGCTTGTTCCGGGACAGTCCATTGTGTTGGAAGAACCAATGTTCATTCTAGGCCTGTCAGCCGTAGCGCAAGCTTCGTGCCGAGCCCTTCTGCCGATACGTCAAGGACCGTATGCCCATAAATAAATAAACTACAACGCCCTAATCAATGAATAAAAACTCCAACACCTCTAACCTACCAATTAATTAATTAATTAACAATCATCAAGAACCAACATGTCCGGGGTTGGTAGGTTAGGGGTTTGTAGGGTNAACATGTCCGGGGTTGGTAGGTTAGGGGTTTGTAGGGTGGAGGGGCTGTAGGGGAGGGTGGGAGGATGGGTCTGTAGGGGAGGGTGGGAAGAGGAGGGGGAATAAAGGTAAATCAAACGGATGTAAAACATCACAATACTATCTCACTGTGTTACGTAGTGTGCTGAGAAATCGTACCAGCTACTGATAGAATACAGTTAAAGGGAAATAATAAATGTTTGAGAACCACTGTTCTATATAGACACATCTTCAAATATATCCCTTGAAATTATCCCTTGACGTTCTTGGACAACGCCGGTTGAGGGTCCTCGGCCCCCAAATCTCCGTTGCAACTTTTAGAGTACAGCATACCAATTAATATTTCTCAGAATACGCCACTGTATATTTACATTTACAAATTGCAAAGATGTGAGTTCAAATTATTTAATTTATGAAAATGAATATTGAAGATAAACTTCATTATAATTAAAACCCTATACAAGTTGTTTATACTCTAGGTATTTCTCTTTTCTTTTATAACACACTTTGTATATTAAAATATTTACCTTGACTCAATATTTGTTTATTGTACTAGTCGAATTGGTAAAACTAACATTCACAACATATTAAACAATCAATAGTCAGACTAGTTTAAACGAGAATAAGAAATAAAACTTATTAAAACAACAAGTTAAAAGTATAAAATATCGTAAAAATATATATTCTAAGGTTTTTATAATTTTGTTTACAGTATGTAAAAATGTTACACTAACCAAATTTCCTTTTAAATCTTTTAAAATTTATCTAAATCTTAACTGATTGAATTGTCCCTTTACTCCTTTAGGTGTTCCAGTTTTGATGTAGATTTAATGAAGCTTAATTGGCTGTAATGTTTTGGTAGGTACTCAAGTTATACTAACATAATTATGGAACTGTAAATCAAAATTAATTACTCTAGTAAAGAATGTTGAATAATTGAAAGGTTAGATTGAGTAAAATATATAATTGAAATGGGCATTACTGTAATTTAGTGTAATTAGTGTAATATAGTGTTGAATTTTAAGCAATAATATCTCATCCCCATATATCAACACTCGTGTTAATATTATAAGATCAATATATATATTAATATAAGAAAGAAAACTTAATAACTCCTCAAATTTGTGCTTTATACTTATAATATTTATATATAGTGTTATGAATGTGAGGAAATGTGTTGTCGAGTGATTGGCTACACTGGGATATACACGCCAATGTGAAGGACAGTGGGTGTGGACATAAAATTGTATCAGTCATGAAATTGAACAAGTCTTTTCAGTACGTAGTGTAAACTAAAACTATAGCAAGTTATCACATTGTAGTATGTGCAAAGTAGCCTCCAGGATTGTCTAGAATATAACATATAGTATTTTTAAATAGCATTTTAAAGGAACTATTTGGCCAAAATTAGCTGATGATAAATGTTTTCTATAGACAATTCTTCTATGATGTCAGTTTGGGTATCCACTATGTGAGAAATAATGTTTCAATAAAGACGAAACTACAAACTAGTTTATAAGTTGTATAATATTAACTAGTTTCCATATTATTAAAGCTAATGACTAGACCTACCTCAATAAATAAACGCTATGGTGCACCACACAAACTTTCTTTTTCCTTTGTCTAAAAATGCAAACACTTACTTAAAGCTCGTAAGATTTGTGAAACCAGATAATAAACATTTTCACAGAAACATGATAAAAAAAAAATAGCATCACATTCCATCATGAAACATAAATGAAATAAAAGTATTGTTCATTAATCATAATTTACATAATCATATTGTTCATCAAAAGGCTACTCCCAATTTTAGAGACCTCAATCAAAAAAATTGCCAATAGATCGGAAGCTAGGGGCCATCCATAAATTACGTAAGGATTTTTTGGGGTGAGGGTGATCAGTATTTTCTTACGTTTTGTGGGGGTAGGCAGAATCCGTCTAAGGATTTTATCAATGTGTATGGCGAGACAAAATCTAAAAATACACTTCTACCGACGCGTGGTCAAAAAGGTTGCACCTAGCGTTGACAGATGGCGCTGAAGTGTAGCCTATATAGATACACAGATATTCATTACTATAAAATGTAATTTACTTATGATATGTTACACCTAATTTTACTGCAATAAATGTTCTATAATTCCACAACACCAATCCTTGTGTCAATTTAATATTTATTCATTATGGTTTTGGTACATTTTTCATGTATATGTTCATATTAATATTTCAGTTAATAATGTACTTTCAATCCGGTAATTTTTGATATCCATAAACCTGTGGTGGCACGTTTTCAGGTTATAGGCCCAGAGTCCTTTAAAATGAACGAACATTTATTATTGTCTGTTTGCATTGAGAATCAACATTAACGTTAATCTCTAAAAATTTATCCTGGAAGAAACCTTGTTAGCCGCCATGACATATGAAGAAAAGTATCGTATTCCATTAACGGTATTTGATGGTTCAAACTTCAATAACTGGAAGTTTAGAATAGAAACGCTGCTTGATGAACTCAATTTGTTGGAAGTAGTTCAAAGTGATTACTGAACGAAAGTAATTTTCAACCAAGCTGATAGTCCTGAAATCACGATTAAGAAGACAAACTAACTGGCAGAGTGCAAGAAAAAGATCGAAAATACAAGTCTCAAATTATTCCAGGAACTTTTAAACAACGTTCTTGAATGTGCCAAGGCTAAAAATTTTCATTTGAGATATGGCTCTCCTTTATGAATACCTACGCAAGAAAAGGCATAGCTAGCCAGTTACTTCTACGTAAAAGTCTTTTATTGATGAAGTTCGATCCATCAAGTGAAACTCTGTAGGTATATTTTATTATATTTGATAAACTGATTCGTGAATTAAGGTCAATGGTTGCTACATTAAAGGAATTAGATAATGTCTGCCATCTTTTAATTACCATGCCGAACGAATTCAATGTAGTTGTTACTGCTCTTGAGACTCAGGCCGAATAGTTGGCATTGAGATTTGTAAAAAATAGATTATTAGATGAGGAACAGAAACGATTTTTAGACGACATAGCAACAGAAGTCATAACCTCATATTCCTTTGTGACCCAAGCAAATCGAAAAGTTACACAGAAACATAAGAAACAGTCTCAATCTTTCAATCGTCAAATTATCCCTAAAACCAAAACACTCAGCGAAGTCAAATTCCATGCAAATTTTGTAAAAATTTGGACATGTGGTCTCGGAATGTCGTAAACTTAAGAGAAAACAAGAGTGAAATTTAAAAGAAAGCCCAAGTCGCCTAAGTTAAAGAAGCAGAGTTCAATATGGGAGCCAACACGTCCTTGTAAGTGGATTCTGTTTTGTTTACATCCTGATATCTAGACTCAGGCTTCAGAACACATGATTTGTGCTACTTATTGTAATCTTTTGACTGATATTTATACTCTTCCAAGTCCTACGAATATCAAGTTTGCAAAATCAGGTGAAAATTTAAAAGTTCTGGTCAGTCAGATGACTGGATTCAAATGGATACGAGTGAGGGAAGAGGATAATTTTTGAAGAAGGTGTAGCAAAAATTTTCAAGAATGATAAAGTTGTAGCAGTTGCATCCGAGTCTGCCAAAATGTATTTAGTGACATTTTCTGTTAAAAATACCTGTGCCAATGTTGCTGAGTTAGATTGTACAAATCTATGGCATAAACGACTGGCACATATTGGTAATACCAGCTTGAAGTCTCTTTTTGAAATAGTTAATGGCAAAAACGATGTGTGTAAAAAAACTTACAACTCTGTAATCTCCATGTGAGCATTGTATCCAAGGTAAAATGACTAAATTGCCTCATGTAAAAACTCGCTCAAGGGCTAAGCACCCCTTGCAGCTTGTTTACAGTGATGTCATGTGTACGATCAGTCCTACATCATATGACGGTAAGAGATACGAATAGAATACTAATAGAGCGTGGACGGTGTATGCTATTAAGAGAAAGTGTTTCAAAAGATATCTGGTCAGTCGCTGTGATGACAGCAGCATATATTATTAATAGAAATCCAACAGTCGCCTTGGGTTATAAAACTCCTGCCGAGGTCTGGTATAGTCAACGTCCAAACGTGTCAACATTGCGTTTGTTTAGCTGTATTGGCTATGTGCGCATTCTTAATGAGTTACTTAAAGGAAAACTTAACAATCGTACTCAGAAGTGCATTATGGTCAGCTATTGCCCCAATGGCTACAGGATGTTGAATGTAATAATCTCAAATGATGTAACAACAATGTTTATAATATGATGGAATAATGGTTCAAAAAAAGGTCTGTGGGCCCAAAGTTTGACATTCCTGTTCTACATTGTGTCATTCCATTTGTCACACAAAATTTCTCCTCATATCAGACTGTTGTGTGTTCTTAGACAAACCCCTGGCTTTATTTGAATTATCCGACAAAACTTTTCATCTTGCTGTTGTTATTTTTCTTTATTCAATTAACATCAGTATCACAATCATGTTTGTTACTCATATTTTAACTTCATTGTCAAAATAGTATTTGATTACACTCAAGACAATTATGGCAAAGTGATAGGAATAACATACTCCAAAATTAATTAGTAAAAATAGACTCTACAAATGTTTAAACTTTGTATTCCTCACTTGAAAATTAGTAAAACAGCCGATGGCTTGATGATTAAATAATTATTTGTTTGTCAACCTTATCTCTGTTTGTTGTGAAAGTTTGCGTCAAAGGTGGTTCATTATAAGACAGTAATTTCAGTTTATTAATATTTACTTGATCAAGAATCACCAAGAACTAAGCATGAGTATTTGTTCACATATTCATTCCTTTAGCAATATTAGCAAAAAGAATCTTAAAAGATTGACATCCATTCATTCTTGAAGATTAAAGGATTGATACTGTTCCAATGGTTTCCAAATCATTGCAAGGTTTGACTCCAATTTTTGTCCAAGATCATCACAACCCTTTGATAACCTACAAGCATTCAAATTCATTTAAAACCAAAAACTGTTTGCTGTGTCTTCTACCAGCCCGGTTATCCTAATTTAATTACACTGGTGGCGTAGTTTTAATTTAGGGAAAATATACCCTTATTTATGTGGAGGGAGAGGGTGAACTCTTTAAGAAAAATTACAACCAGTTTAACCTTTGAATTCTGACCTTATCACCAATAAACCAAAGATACATTGCTTATATAATGAATTTAAAAATACAATTAAGATATCACAATAGTATTGGTATTTTTGAAGTTATGTTAGCGGCACCTCCCACCTAAACACGAGATTACTACAATAAACTCTCTATGCACACAACTATCAGCCTAGAATAACCAAAAACAATCTAAGCTTTAATTTAAGTTTTATTATTTTATCCAATAACCTTTCAATTTGAATTTCGCATAACAAATATTTGCCTCAACAAACCGTGTTAACCTCTCCCTCCCCCTTACCCTTCTCCTAGAAATATGTCAACACTAGTTTGGAAACCGCTCTACTATTACTATTTTATTTTAAACAAATGTTAAAAGTTTTTTTTTTCTTGATAAACTGAAAATAAAGGTATTTTCATTATGTTAATATTCTGCTTATGCCATATTATTAAGGCAGATAATATTAGAAAGCGAATGCAACTGTTTTTTGTACATCAAGTGTAGCTTTGTATTTGCAAAATATAATGGTGTACGTTGTGAAAAGATGTCTTTAGTTTCGTCTTATAATCTAAATAAAGATAACCTAATCAAAACTTTTAATGTTTATTTATATTTCCTTAACGTCTCCACTTGAATTAGTTGTGTTGAATTTAGAGTTTAAAGATATAGCTAAGAAAAATATTAGATATTCGAACCATTATCACTCAGACAAATTTTTATAAAAACTTATTTTTCAACCAACTTTAAATAATAAATTTGATCCTGTTAAAACAGTGAACATTAAAAAAAGCAAAATGTTTCTTTCATGTCATTAATTTATTTTATTATATTTGGTCTGAAAAGTTTAAAATGGTTCAAGTGAGATTAATTCACAAAGCAAACTAAAGTACCAATTAAATAAATGAAAAAAGTAATAGTAGTAACCATAGAATAGGCAGTAGTAACAATGTTAAACAAATAGAATACTTACTGAGCTTTTGAGACCTTTATATTAAACATATTGTGTTGGCAGATTTGTTTAGAATGCAGCACCTATACAATAAACACCTTACAACTAGCTACTTTAACCCAAATTTAAGGAATTTTTCGTGTTTACTTCATCTGTGGAAAGACACTCTCATAATTATCTGTGCATCTTATGTTTATAACACACATTTACTAAACATTAAAAATAATATTTAATGCACATTATCTAGTATTTATAAACTGCTATAGGATATGATTGACTCTCGTTCTTCAAGAAAAGGTCGTCGCAGGACAGACGTTCCGACTCGAGTGGAACATATGAGGTATGGATTGATTTGTTGAAATCAGACACTCAAAGGAACTTTCTTTTGATGACAACCAAGCCTAGCACATCTGGGGTATAGTACTTAAACATTTATTTTATTAAAAAAATAATCATAAGAACATGGAAAGGTGCGCACCTAGGGTGAGATTATTTAATTTTCCCTTATAACTGTGTCCGAATAGTCCATCTTGGGCCCTTGGGAAGCGAAGTGCACTTGTAAGTTGCAATGGAGTCAACTTAGGGAGAAAGTTATGTTTGATGGTGTCCGAACTGTCTTTAATTTTATCTCCACGTTTTTGTTCTGCCTCTCATTTCTTCCCTCTTATTTCGCCCATCTGCTTTTCATTTGTATTTTCTTTCCACTCATTTTTATCTCGCACTAAAATAAGGAACAAATAATAAAAATGATACAGATGCAATTTTTTTTCCTCTGAACTCTGAACCATCTTTAAATCAAACTGGGGCTAATTTAAAAAAGTATAGGCCTTGCCTTATTTGTATATGATGTTGATCATTACTGTGAACTAATATTAGTTTATCACACACATCATAAATCTTTAATTAGCAGACAAATGTGTATTTAAGATTTTGTTCAACTCCATGGAAAAAATTTCACCTCCATGGTAAGCAACAACCAAGAATAAGGAATATACTGAACTTCCATGGAGGAGACAATGAAACTGATTGCAGTCATTCACAGTAAAATTTAGAACTTTTATATATAAGAATACACACACAACTTTTATTGAAATGAATAAAGATTTGTTTACACAAATAGTGCGATGATGTTTACAGAATAAGAGTTTGTATCAGTATGTAGCCTGTCAGCTTTAGTATAAGGATTAGATTCTATAAATAACATCATAATTATTAAATTCTTCAAAAATGTTGTAACAAGAATGTTTTCTTAACTTCATTAAACTTCTTTGGGAGATGCTAACCCACAAACTCACTTTTATAGCATAATTACAACACTAGATCTTTAAGCTTTGTTTTTTTCACTTATTTGTTGTATCCAAGTTTTGGAGACTTTGTTCAGGTTTGTTTGGAACGATAGGTCACAATCGCATTCACTGGTTAATATTGCAGGGATAGTGAAGCAATGATATGTTCAGACTCATTCCTCACTATGATTAAACACAAATATCTCTAGTTTGAAAACATTATATTGATTATTTATTAGATCCTTTCCCGGGACATGATTATGTTCTCAAAATATTAGTCCTGTGATTTATTGCATGATGTAACCTTATATAAACATGAACCAAGGGAAAATATTACACTCTTGTCTGGAAAACCTGTAGCCTCCCTGATTGTTTGATGTCAGGACCAGGATCAAGTTAATTTGAACACAAGAGGAAAAACACTCAAAGAATTTGGATTATTTGATAGCAAGAAAGTTTGAGGCTGATTAGACTTGAAGTAGTATCTGCAATGGAAGCTTATTACAAGAAAATAAAAATTTAACACTTTTGTGTTTTTGAACTAGGATATTTCATAACTTAACAATCAATAGAGCCTCAAATAAACTACTACTATAATAATAATAATAATATAATCATCATGTTTGAATTTTTGTTTTCTTACAAGAAATATACCACCATTGTTGGCACACAGCAGGAGATCAAGTACAACATGTTTAAATACATTTTGATCATAACATATTTGATGTTTCAGCAAAGAACTACTTGAAGTAACGCTAAGAAAGAAAAAAGAGTGCAATACAAAAGCACTGCTCATTGTTGAAAGATTGTTAGAAGAGACAGTATCAAAAGATTGGCTGCTAGATTGTGTAAGTGAATAATAACTTAATTAATTGGGGAGGAATATAGAATCATATTAGGTTATGAACCCAGCCATTACATATTACATTTAGTTGAAAAATTATATCTTACACTGAAATATAACCCAGGGACATTGGCTTAGCTCACCAATCTGGGTTGGAAAAACCCGGGCTATTTAAAAAAAGTTTGGGTTAGATTGTGTTTTTTGTAGTTTGATTAAATGTATGTTATCTGATTAAATCAATAATTCAAGTGTGTTAATTATTTGGGACCCAAAGAAACATATTTTAGTTTTAATATAGAGCTAGGAAAGGAGTAATAAGAGACACAATAAAGAAAACTATAATGCAACAATGTGATTCTTCACAACAATACTGTATAAGCTAGCAGTTTGAAAAAACAACACTTTGTGTAGAAGGATTAGAAAGAGGGGGAAGGGAAGACCATGATCAAATAATTACTGACAATACAGCTGCAGAATTGATTTGTTGCTTTCTTTAGTTAAAGATAAAAGGTGACAACTTTTTGTTATGTCATTTGCTTTTTTGACAAAGTATTATTTCTAGAACTATTAATACAGTGTAGGTACTTTAACATTATATTATCCCTAGTGAGTTGCTAGTTGAACATATTATTTCGTTCAACCGATTAAAACATATTTTATAGCTTAGTCTATCGTATAAAATATGTAATTTCAAAACTTGTGTATAACACCATATACAAATAAATGTATTATTATTGGGTTTGAACCAAAAGGTTTTCACAGAATGACAAACCATTTTCAAAAATGTATTAGATGATTGCTTTGTATGCAAAATATAATAAGTGTTTTTTTGGGGCTATTTAAAATCATTTTTTAATAAAAGCCAGGTGGCTTTTTTTGGGCTGGCTAAAATTATAACAACTCTGTGACCAATACACTAGCACTGAGCTAACCAGTATTTGTCCTGTGCTCAAGGTAATTCATAATGCCATCTTCATGTACGTCACTTCTAATGTACAAACCCATAATGTATGAATGATAACTCCAAGTAGCCTGTGATAGCTCCAAGTAGCCTGTGATAGCTCCAAGTAGCCTGTGATAACTCCAAGTAGCCTGTGATAGCTCCAA
>CABEEJ010011418.1:0-11093 GCA_901482245.1 Timema douglasi | reverse complement strand
CCAACAGCTCTAGGATATACACTAGCTAGAACCTGCCAACCAGGAGATTCCAATGACGGCATTAAGCACCAATCAACGGGCCTAGACACACGTCATTCAAACCCACGCGATGATTGGACATCATTTGTAGTACGTCTGGTACATAGCAAATTAAGCCAAAAAGCTGCACTTTTTGATTGGAATAGGCTACCTTCTGTAGTCATATATGATCTGAAAAGAGACCTTTTTAGATAGGGAGCCAATTGAAAATCCACGCAGGACACCAAAATGGCGACCATTTATGGCCACCATTTTGGTGTTCTTAATTCGATTGTATCTCAGCTCTTAGTACTCCGATTTAAGTTTTGTTTATGTTTGAAAACTCTTGCTAAGAAGAAACTAATTTATTATCACATATTTATCTCTAAACCTTAAGGTTTCTCCACAATTTAAAAGTTTATAAAAATCTCCCTTTTCTCGCAAATTTCATTGTTAAATATATTTTTATTGTCCACAAAATCTTCTTTATAGTTGATATAAAAAAGCAATAGTATTCTTTTATCTTTCCATTGATTACAAGGAAATCTGTTTCAATAAACCCCTTCGTGAGAAATTACTGGTCAAATGAAACTAGACTTTGGTTTTTAGTATTTTGTTTACTTTACTATTTCAATAAGATAGTAGGCTGAATGCTTACAAAAATGTTTGATTAATAAGGAATACTCCTGAAAATTAATTTCTTTTTAACAGCTTAAAGATCCTTAAACTACGTCATTATCTTCCTCATCTTCCGATTCATACCTTGAACAAAGTAATTACTTGTCCTGCCTGATATGCTGAACGGAGACGATGCTGCCTTAATTTCTCTCTAGTTGGGTGCCGAATTGATACTGCGACTTTTTTGAAGTAAAGAGGAGCTTTCTAACATGATTGACTGAGAAGTCTTCTCCATCTTTGTAGTAAAGAAAAACAATGAACTTCTCCAGAACTTGAAAATTTTCTTCAAAAATAGACTCTTTTTGTAGTGATATAGCTTGAAAGACTTCCGCAGCTTCAGAGAATTACTTTCCAGGCAGACTGTTTCCCATTCATGGAAAATGATAAGGTTACATCTGATCCTGCAAATGCAGGGAATCCTCTCAAGGCAACCGCTTTATCTTCACCTTTACTTTCAAACATGGCATTAATGCTCATGTACATCTGAGACATCCCAGCTTCAAAGTGAATCCACATCTTCTGAAGACCAGCAACTTTGAGAAAGTGGAAAAAAGAGATTGCCAAAACAACTACATCAGTATCTACTGTGAAAATATATATTTTTTATTTGCTCCATGCCTAACACTATCTTTAGCATGTAGGAAAATCATGCCATCTGTTTATTCCTGTTGTCTGTATTTGACTCTATCAATCAATGTTTTACCCCAATAAAGATGAATGAATGATGCCATCAATCTCTGTAATGATGTGAGCCCAATCAAAGTTCAAAAGTGCTTGCTCTCCAAGTAGCTTAAAAAGTTAGGTTTTATTCCGATCGCAGCAGAGGGAGTTATTCCAATTTTGTGGTAACACATTTCCTTGTGCTACTTGGCGACGAAGACCAATACCTCTCTTTTCTATCACAAATACCTTCAATCAAGTTTTTGAGTAAGTATCCCAAGAAATATGTATTATTTTTGCATGAAACCTCTCAGATTCATACAGAATCCTGTTTTTGAACTCTGTGCACAGTGTTCTCCAAATGTCCGCGATGTTTTGGTTGTAAGAGTATGTTCTAGTGCAGCTCTATCGTAAATGATCGTGTCGCAGAATCCTTCAAACTGTACCGGATCAATGGATTCTTTCAGGATTTTAAGTAGCTGAGATTTCTGACATGATCGCAGAACACCATTTGAGGAAAGAGAAGGTGTAGCGCTGGTGTTTTCATGTTCAGAAAACTTTTTCAGCTCTAAGTCTCTGTTTTGACTTACAATGAAAGCCCTAAAGAAAAGCTCAACATCATTTCTCAAGTCATAAATCGTTGGGAAAGGTTTTTTTTTTTTGTAAATCCAAAGAACTTGGTCCCATTTTTCTGCAATGGAGCATATACACTCACTTTTGCTTCCTTACTCAAACATGCTTTCCCATAGTTGTTGTACAGTTGTAAGGCTTTTTCTTCAGCACCTAATAGAGCTTAACTCGCTCTTTATCCCTTATAGCCTTAGTGTCCCAAAACACAAGATCACAGAAGTTTTGCTCAAAAGGATTCCCAAATTCAAGAAAGCTTCCTTTCAATGCATGCTTTTGGTCTTGAAACTTGTTCTGGTAAGCAGTATACTGTTCATGGTGAATAAACCGGTCAATACTGTTAGTTTTTCTCGCAGATAGAGTTGACCTCTTCTTTTACCCCTATTGACGTTCTCAGACAATTGGTCAGGTTTGTGTAGCACTTCGAGTGGTACTTTGTTTCCTTAGCAACCAAATTGCCACCTTCTAGGAATGCTTTAAGGTTTGTATTATTATCTCTTAAGTTTATCGTCTTGTAGAGAAGCAATATTATATAGAGGTCTTCGAGTAGTGCCCTTTTGATTGCATATAAAACATATTTCATCTTTTATTTTAATAAATGACGAGGAACAACGCATATTTCTTGGGGTCTCTTTGTCTGGCTCTGAAAAAGTCTGTGGACTGTTCTCAGGTGAATTATTGGGCAAAGAAGATGAATGTTTGCGTTTCTTTGCGCTGGATAGTTTGGTTCTGTTGAAGCTACGTGCACACCTTTTATGCCACTTTGCTTTATTGATTTTAATGATCCTTCTATACTTTCACCCTCAAACTTTTGTATATCCAAATCATGGGGCAATGCAACAAGATTCTGAAATTATTTTAAATTTTTCCAAAGCGTCCTGTAGCCAGCACCAGCAAGTGGCTTTGCAGTGTGTAAGGCTGGGCAAATCAAGTCTTCATCACTAGATTTTTGACAAATGCAACATTTGGTCCAATCTATAGCACAAAGCTCAAGAGGAGATTCGAAGTCAACATTTGCCAGCGGCAGGCGTCTTGAAGTCATTTTGAAAAGATTCAATTCAATCTAATCTGCAAAAAAGAAGGTTAAATGATTTATATGAATATAATTTTATATCATAATGAAAGCAAATGTAAGAGAAAACACACACAAAAACAAATAAAATTACAAGACAAATAATAAAATCGAGATAATTTTTTTTAAATTATGTGGAAACCTTAAGGTTTAGGGAAAAGTAAATATGATAATAAAAATTGTTCTTAGTAAGAGCTTACGAACAAAAAAAATATATTAAAATCGAACTATAAGGAGCTGAGATGCAACCAATTCTAGGACATCAAAATGGCGGCCATAAATAGCCGTTATTTTGGTGTCCTGCACGGATTTTAATGTTGCTCCCTATCTGAAAAGGGCTCTTTTAACCTCATTAAGTGGCATATTCCAATCAAAAAGTGCAGCTTTTTTTTTATGTACATGACGTACTATTCTCACAGTTTCAATGCTCTCCCAAATGGGTCTACATCCATGTGGATGCACAGGAAATACCACACATTTCAGATGCTTGACCCCACAAATATCAGCTGACCGGCGATAGTTGAACTTACATTGGATATCATACATGTTGAGAATAAATCACTAAGTTGAGAGCCTCACAAACATTATTTTTTTATTAAGTGTTTAACATGATTATAAAACTAACTTATTTGTTTTTCTGAGAAATACTTACCAAAGGGTAGCTTACTGAAAGCATTTTTGAAATTCTGTTCCAATCTATAATCTAAATTAATAAAATGAAGTTTTTTTTTGTCATGAGCATTACGCGATATCTAACGGAGGCAGAAGTCTAAAATTTAAATATTAGTAGCCCCTATGCACGAACCTGTGCACTTTCAAGCTGGAATTTTAAAATTTGGAATTGGGGCTTTTGAAATTAATTAAAAACTGGGTTAAAGAAATTAAATGATTTTTTTCCCTGTCTGTTTGAAGCAAAGGGGTGCATTTAATTGTGAATGAATAAGAAGTAGTAATTTAAATATGTTTACCTATATACTAAACGAATTTTCCGGTTAAATCATTTGATCTTTGATACGTTAATATTATACAGCAGATATAAGGAAGAAATTTAACATGAATATCAGTTGTTGCTTTCATGGATTTTACTCCACGCAAGTCAAAACTTTCCGTTTCTTGGTTAAAAACATCAATTTTACTGTACAGTAGATTACTTTTTCAAGAAACTACCTGGGTCACAAAAAAAAAGGCGTCTTGGGTTGCCATTTGGAAACCCCTGTTAAATGTGAAGACGTACGAATCATCGGACTTATAGTTTGTTGTTCGGTAGCACTCTCTGTCAGGGTAAACACTCCACTCTACTATTACTTCTACTGCTACTTCAAACGATCACTCGATCAACAACCTTATCCGACAGGTGTCCATAATTAGAGGACTCGCTGAAATGCTCTTGCAATTCTTTAGAGTCAATAACTATAGTAGAATATTGGTAGGAATAAACTTTTAGAAAATACAAACATATATTTTTTTAGGTCAACATAGATTTTATTATTTTATTATCACCGCGTTTTACTACCTGTTCAGGCTATATGCAAATATGACAATTACTCTAATGGGGTAGGGATGAATAAGGAAGCATATTAGAGCTAATCTACCCGCATTTGCGTGAAAAGAGAGGGGTAAAGCATTTCGCGACCCCCCATGAAATCGGCTCGTGACCCACCAGTGGGTTGCGATCCAAAGCTTAGGAACCACCGTGCTTGTGTACCCGGTCGAGATTCGAGCCTATACCTACCCGCTTCATTGGACGAATAGTCTAAGTAGTCACTCTCGTGTTAAACCGGCTTGCCGAAGACGGAGAGATTAAGGCTCGAATCTCGTTCGCGTCTACTAAGAGTGATTTTTTTCTAAATAGTTTCCCACTCTCCTTTCACGCAAATGCTAGTAGATTATCTCTAAAATGCTTTCTTCCTCATCCTTACCTTATTTTAGTAATCAATATATATGCGTATAATCTGAATAGGTAGTAAGACGCGGTGCAAAAAAACCCAACCAAACCCGGACCTCCCATGCCACTGGGGAAATCCGCAATTCAGGATTTGAACTTAATGGCCTTAAGGCCACTTGCTCATCGCTGTAGATAAGATCCGCAGTTTCAAAAGGTATGTTATTCCTTAGCTGCGCCGATATTGCGTTGAGGGGGCGTGTGGAGCGACTGTCGAAGCGAGTCAATCAAATGAAAGGTTCCGGACTTGGGGTCGAGTCTGTGCGCACTCGGAGCGGCAGTGCCCTAACTTGGTGCGCTGTGTGGACTCAGGACTACCAGGATAATAACAGGCCAGCTTCGTCCTTGACGAACGAGGAGATTACCGAGCATGGATCGGATCAGGATCCACATTGTCAGGAGGTCAGGTTCGGTTCAAGGCCTTCCGCAAACGAATTAATCTAGATTATAGCTGTACAGTAGGAGTATAGAAGGAAAGATTGTTTGGAAAATATAAACTATTTTTTGCTTTTAACAGTAACAATTTAATATATTATTAGGTTTATTTAGTAGGTGTTGATAATATCTATCAAAAGTGATAGTTGCTGATCATGTAACTTGACATATGAATACATAAAGCAGTTTTGATATATAACCCCCCGGTCCCGGCACAGATTTATCTGATTATCAAACCCTTCCTTCACCTCTGACAAGACATCTTGTGAATGTGGGGAATGCCAGGCCTCCACCGTGGTTCGGATTCCACGTTAAACTGTAGGTCCATCATTTCATCTCACAATCACCCTACCATTACACATTAGCGTAAGTGCGTATAACCCGAACGGGTAGTAAGACGCGGTGCTTATAATAATAATAATAATAATAATAATAATGATATATAACCACTAGGTACTTTCCTTCCTACTTTGTTCTTACTGTTTTCGATGTGATTTTGTCAAAATCCCGGTTGAGTCGAAAATGGTCTACACGTGTTGCGAGTAATTCATAGTTCACTAGAAATTATATTTTTAGGTTATTATTTTGAATTATTAAATTATCAACACTTTTTTTTTACGTTTAATTTTAATTTTATTTTATTCAAGGTATTTTACGTGCACTTTTTGGACCGACTGATTATATCAACACACGACTTATTAACTAACTTAAATCTAGAACAGACACACCATCCATCCCTCCACCGTTATTAATTCAACACGTTGAAAAGGTGAACTAAGGTGTCGAACTATGTTTTTTTAAATACAAAAACATTTTAAATTATTATAATATTAATGTATTATTATTAATTTAATATATATATAACTTTTTATTAATTTGTTTAATGCCAATTTAGGTTACATCCGAGTTTGTTTGCCTGTACAATGGATACAAGAAAGAGCTCTCAAATATCTTTCGTTCTTATAGTGGATTTATTATTATTAGCACCGCGTCTTACTACCCGTTCGGGCTATACGCACTTACGCTAATGTGTAATGGTAGGGTGATTGTGAGGTGAAACGGAGGACCTACAGCTTAACGTGGAATCCTAACCACGATGGAGGCCTGGCACTCCACACATTCACAAGATGTCTTGTCAAAGGTGAACGAAGGGTTTGGTAATCAGACAAATCTGTGCCGGGACCGAGGATTGAACCCCGGCCGCCAGCATAGAAGTTTGACACCTTACCCCTAGACCGCCAGGTCACCTCTTATCGTGGAATTTGAAGAACAAATTAAGAGAAAAATTCCTGTTCAAATTCCTGGATGCCTATGAAAATATTAAAAGAAAATTGTTGAGGATACTATTTGTAGATAATTAAAATAAATGTATATACTGAAGCAATGTTTGAATTATTTTGGCCAAAAAATCTTTTTGTTAGAAAATCAAAAGGTGTGAAAAAACTGACCGTAACACGAGTTTATCATCCATTCCACTTGTTTTGCATTTTAATGTAAGAAAATTGTGTTATGTTTGATAGCTTCCGGGAAATAAATACAAATACCTACGTTTACCGGTAGCAAACCTTGCCCACTCCACCTTCAACCTCGAACTTAATATCTCCGTAAGCCCACGTTATTTTTTTCCAATTAACTGAAACTAGAACAACGAAAAAAAAAACTCTAAAAATTTGAAGTCAATGACTTTCAGTTTAGTATTTATGAAGTACACTCCAATTATCATAGTAAGGTATTTTTATCTGACAGCTAGAAAAGTGAATATATCTATTTAACTTATTCATACGTCGAGTCATGTTATATACATTTTATACTTTTGATAGTTATTATCAATACCATAAAATTACACTAATAATATAGTAACATTTTAACAATGATGGAAGAGAAAAGAATATGTCTATGAAAATTTGACTATAGTTGGACCACTCGTTAAAAAATGTCACAACCAGGATTTTTATTTTATTTTTTATTTTCACCTGATTTATTTTTGTTGTTGTTCGACATTAGCATTGACCTTGCTGTAATTGCAACACGGTAGCTTGTAAGCGAGATGCTGGTAAACTGCGCTCTTGCCTAGTTCTGGGTTGTGGAGGGGGCACCTCGCCTTAAGTGGTCACATTCAGTTCTTCTCCCCCTTTTTCTTTTTACACTCACTCCATCGACCAATTAACCCCTACACGCGTGGGCGATCGTCGTGTGGGTTTTAATCACCCCTCTCCTCTGGGGAATTATGTCGTTATAGAGTAACATTGCAAACGCTAGGTTGGTTCTCCCCTTCTCTTTTTGTTTGATGTATTTAGAATTAGTTTATTATGATTCAAAATATCCATAGAAACCTTCCTAACCAGCTTTGGTGTTCGAATAGTCTAAGGCGTTACTTTCGGAATAGACTGGAATACGTTTGACGGGGAGATCGGGGTTCGAATTCCGGCTGGAGTACTGAGGGTGATTTTCTTTACCTAAACAGTTTTCTACTATCCCTCCACGTATATGCGGGCACACTTCGTCTAAAATTCTACCTTCCCGATCCCTATTTAAATAGCGTAATTAAGGCACGCCCAAACGGGTATTAAGACGTGGTGAAACATTTTTTACGGGAACTCGCCAGTGGGAAACCCCTCTTAGTGCTACTGGTGGTGATTCGAACCCCAAACTCTCCGTGGAGGGCAACAAAATGCCATTCGTTTTTTGTATCGGACCACTCGACCACTGTTGTGGGTTCAGTGGACCCCATATATGTGTACAATACACCTTGGAGGCCCCTGTTTCGATCCTAAACGGTGACCAAAAGAATTAAGGTGGGGATGTAATGTAAGGAACACAAGCTGAGGGCAATGTTTTTGCACTTTTTATATCAACACATTTTGCTGGTCAAAATAAATCAAATATTTTTCCAGTAGAAACATAGTTTAATTTTCTTCAGATGGTGATATCAACATTAAGTTGTTGAGTGTCCTTCAAGAATGTCATGGAATTTAGTGACAATTTGTCTCTGCTTTTAAAAAGTTTGTCATCTAATGCCGCTATACTCGTGACTAGGACTAGGACTTTTGTGATTTTGCATTTTTTTTAAACCTAGAATGTTGTTCAAGTGCATACATACTCGTTTATGTTTTGTTAGAATTTAAGCTGATTTTAGTAGCTTTGTTAGGGCATATTTTAATATAGTTCCATGTTTTTATGTGGTATGACATTTTTCAGGTTTTTCATTAATTTTAAGGCTTTTTTTGTGTTATTTTTGAATCATTATTTTGCATATTTTGGTTAAATAATTTTGCAAGGAAATAAATAAATCAATGTAAATTTTATTGATACATTTTTTGTTTCAAAGGGAATTTTTTAAATGGCATATTTATAATTTTTTTGTCATAAATGAATTTTTTTACAAACTGTTTCCTAGCAATTTTTAGGGCATAAAAATCTTAGCCCTACTCATGACAGATATTCAAGAACTGTTGATATCACCATGTGAAGAAAATTAAACTATATGTTTCTACTGGGGTAATATTTTATTTGTTTTGGCCATAAAAATTCTTTGCTATAAAAACTGCGAAAACACTGCCTTAACTAGCGTTATACACTCCCACCTTAAATACCTGCAGGAGTTTGGTGTTGCTTTCCTAGTTAGGCTATTTTGTAACTCATGTACCTGTGCTGCGTTTAAAAAGTCTTCTTCTTCACTCCATGCGTTAGGTTATTTGCCTGTTCTCTCGTCAATTATTTTCCAGCCATATCTTCCTGGGTCTACCACTTATGGACCGTCTTAATCTCAACTTGTTCTCTAAAACTCGTTATATATGGTTGATCCAATTTTCTTGATGTTCTCTCACTCAATAATCAATATTGTAGAAATCTTGTGAATGTGGGGAATGCCAGGCCTCCACCGTGGTTCGGATTCCACGTTAAACTGTAGGTCCTTCATTTCATCTCACAATCACCCTACCATNACAATCACCCTACCATTACACATTAGCGTAAGTGCGTATAACCCGAACGGGTAGTAAGACGCGGTGCTAATAATAATAATAATAATAATAATAATAATAATAATAATAATATTGTAGAAACTAAGTTCTTCTCTTACATTTTCATTTTTGATTTCATTCAACCTCGCACAAGCTTTTACTTGTCTCAAGATCTTCATCTCAGATGCCTGTATCCGACTTTATCTCTTTGTCACTTCCATATAGTACCTAGTACAGAAGTTGTCATTAGGTACTTTGTAGAACTTTAGTTTCGTATCTTTATTTGATTTATTCGCCAGAGTTCAACTATTTCTTAGCAACCTTTGGGTAAAACGTCTGTTTACTAATTAATATAATGTGCTAATGATTAGGAAGGTTGATTTTAGGGGAAATGTACCCTCATTTTTGTATGGGAGAGAGGAATACCATCAAGTATAAACCACCCTCAGTATACCCGGCCAGGTTTTGAACCCCGATATCCTCGTCACCAACAATCAAGTCCAACATGACAGTGACGCTTAAGGACATGCGACCACCGATCCGGGTGGGATTTTTCTTCCTCCTTCCACGCTAATGTTGGTGCTCTTCATTTCAGTCTTAATAACTCTTGTGTTGAAGCTTAATTCAAGAAAAACATTTCTGTCAATGTTTTGTTTGGAGGTCCAGAAGTCCTGGCGCGGCGTCGCGCACTCCTAACTGCTAGGGTACCGCCCCCTCTTGGAGAGGGGTGTACTAGTTTGAGGGTGGGGGGAGAGGCGCGTGTCCAGTCCTCGTCTTGTCAAGGTCAGGAAGGTCGTCCCTCCAGCGTCGCTTCGAGCTCTCTTTTTACGGGAACGTTGTCAGTCTAAAGGAGGAGAGCGAAGGAGACGGAAGGTTTCTTGTATTTAGGGTTCTTCTCTCAGTCTTCCAGACACCTCGGACCATGCCAGTTGGGATACGGTCTCCGGCCATGGAGCAGGGTCGGCCCGCAGGTAACAAGATAGGTTCCCCGGGGAGCTTTTGACCTATTACAGTACAATCTTCAAAGGAAGAGTCTTTTAAAAAATACAAACTATTTTTGCAGTCAACATTGATAACACATTACTATATTAGTAGTATTATTTTAAAGGAATCTAAACTATCCATCAAAAGTGACCGCTGCAGATCACATGACTTGACGTATGAATACGTAAAAGTAGATCTAGTAACTTTCTTTTTGCCAAATAAAGCCCTTACTATGAAACTTGGACTGTAACTTATAATGTACACTTTACTCGTATAGCTTCTCATAAGCTGCTGTTTATAAAATAATACCCACTCATAAATAATATAGTTTGTTGATAAATAATATAATTTGTTGATGTATAATTGGTTCCTTAAGGTGGGAGAGTAGGGGATGTGAGGAATGGTAATTTTTTTTGCAGTATTAGTGCAAAAACCTTTTTTTTTGACCAAAATAAATCAAATATTGCTTTAGTACAAACATAGAGTTTAATTTCCTTCGCATGTTGATATCAATAGTTCTTGAATATCTGTCATGAGCATAGCGGCATTAGATGAGAAGCTTTTTAGATGAAGAGAAAAAGTTGTCATTAAATTTCAGGACACCCTTGACAGATATTTAACAACTGTTGAGGGTGACCTGGCGGTCTTGGGGTAAGGTGTCAGACTTCTATGCTGGCGGCCGGGGTTCAATCCTCGGTCCCGGCAAAGATTTATC
>CABEEJ010011417.1:0-11093 GCA_901482245.1 Timema douglasi | reverse complement strand
TCTTTGGTGGAAACCCTCTGTCACATGTTATATTAGGTTGACTATCGGTTGCGTTGTCGAGTGTTCTTCTCTGAATCCAAATTGTATCGGTGGAATTGTCTGTGAATCTTTGGTGTAGTTTTTCAGTCTTGTTTGGATTGTCTTTTCGAATAGCTTTCTCAGTGTGCATAGCAGACTTATTGGGCGTCGATTTTGTGGGAATTTGGGGCCCTTTCCCGGCTTTGGTAGTGTAATTATTACTGCTTTTTTCTATGTTTCCAGAAAGTAGTGTACACATCTCGATGAGATGATAGTGAGTATGAGGGTGTTGAACCATTGAAACCCCTGAACCTAAATTAGGCCTAACTAACCAATCCCTGGTAAATGTTGGATTAATTCCCCTATTGGGAATAATACCCAAGGGCATCAAACCCTGGGCTCTTAGCCAGGTGCACTGACCACTACACCACGGGGCCAGCTTGTGGATTACGAAAATTTCTGCAGTATGCAGATTAGCTCTTGAGTAATGACAGGCTGGACATTTAAAGTTTAGTGATTGATTTATATTTAGATAGCCTGAAAGGGTGGTAAAACATGGGGCAAATAAACATCGACGCAATACAAATGCCCTTTAAATAAAATGTAAAATAAATATAAAAACCAAATATTCATTACAAAGCATCAAATGTAATGAATTTTTAATTTAAAATTAAATTATAGCACCTCGTCTTACTACCAGCTCAGGTCATACGATTAAGCACTTATTACGCTAATGGGTTAGGGATAGGTAAGGTTGAATTTAGAGGAAGTGAACCAACATTTTTGTTGAGGTAGAGTGGAAAACCAAATGTATTAAGCATTTTTGTTGAGAGAGAGTGGAAAACCAAATGTAATAAGCATTTTTGTAAGAAAAAATAGAATTTCGCCCAAAGATTGTAAATACGTTCACAAAGTTTTAGAACGAATGGATTATAATAATATAATCTAGGCATAATACGTTTAAATATAATTTGGTATACAAAAATGCTGTTTATTTATATATTTCTTCAAACATACTGAACGGGGTTGTTTTCTAAATGGTGGTTTATAAACATGTTGTATATTTATCTACTTCCTCACACATACTGAAAGGGGTAGCTTTCTAAATGCTTTCCCACTCCCTCTACAAGCAAGTACGGAAATATGTTCACCTAATTCTACCCTACTTATTACTACCTCATTAGTATAAATAAACTTGGATAATACAAAAGGGTAGTTAAATGGGGTGTAAAAAACTAATATCATAATAATTAGATTTTCACTTCGCTAATTTATTCATAACCCCACCCTTACATATTTCTGTTAAGAGGGGTAGTTAGTTATTTACACACACAAAAAATCGGGCAATAAGAATTAAATATTTTTTCAGTAAACGCACTAATTTGGTTTTCTACGCATAGTAATGTCAATATTTCTTGAATATTTGTCATGGGCATCATGAAATTAGATTAGAACATTTAAATAATGTCTTGTAAAATTCAATCATGTCCAGGTCATAGTTCAAGAACTCTTGAGATAATCTGTAGATAGTTAAACGAGACGTTTATAGCACTATTGTATTTATTTTAGCCGAAAATACATTTTAATTTAAAAACTGGTGCACTGTTTTTATCCATTACAGCGTGAATTGAAAAAAACAAATTTCAATAAAGCAGACATAGAAATATATTTTTTCTTTATTTTATGTTTAGTACAAAATATAAATACGAGTATATAAATTAATATAATGTTAATAAGTGTGTTCTGGCTAAGGGGTTACATTATTTTATTAATATGTCTCTCCTTTGAGCATCAGTGTCAATGTGTGCAATTCACTTACATCATCGTTTGGTTTCTAAAAAGCACAATGATTACGGATCCATACAACTCAACTTTCCCTTCATCCTACTTTGCAATGAAATTAAGTCTACGCTCTAGTAAAGCTGAAAACCTTCCAAATAAAATCACGAGTAGGCAACTGAAGTGTGTAGGAAACTCTCAAGGGAGATTGAGTTCTATAGCCTTCAGTAGTCTAGCAAGCGTTGCATGATTCATTCTAGTTAGAAGAGTACCCACTAGACTCGTTCCACATACTCACAGAGGTCGATTGAGGCAAGCTATATGGCTGGTTTGCGGGATTTAAAAGTTTAATGCATATATAAATTTGTAGGCCTAAATTTATTAATGAAACTTATTATTTATTTTTCTTAAAATATTTTTCAATAGTATATATTTGCAATGTGTCTATATTATACAATACAAAAGTGGTTCTGAAAATACTACTTACAATTTTTTTTATCTATAAACCTGTTTTGTTATTCAACTGGTTTTTTTCATACAAATTATCTGAATATGTACACTAATTAGAAAGGATGAAAATTTAAATTTAAGAAAATACTTACACTTGGAGCGAGATTGTCAAACCAACAATAAAATATTTCCCTCAGTACTTCAAGCCGGTATTTGAAGCCATACCTCCCGTTCATCTTCCAACCAGACCAGACGTGGGTGATACCTTAGATCACATGCTCCCCTATGTAGGAATTTATGTATTTAATACATATACATCATACTAGCTATTATTGTAGGTACTGGTTTTCAGGAGGGGAATTATTTTAAGTTAATTTATAACGTTTTTAAAATATGACTAAAACAAATTTATAGTTATGCTCATTATTTTTAAAATTTAATATTATGCTGATTGATAAATCGTTTATATTGCACTTTTTAAATAAAAATTTAACACGTCGTGTAACAATGTAGAAATCAAGAGTCTAATTTGTTTTATTGTATCCATTAAAGTTCTCAAATTTAAATGCACCACATAGGCTTGAATTTGTTATATTCTAGAGTAAAATATCTAAACAACTATAATATTTATCAAGAGGATATGATCTCTGACGCCAAGGCAAATAAGAATCAAGCAACAGTTTTGTTACAAGAACTGACTAGATGCCGGCGACTAGGAAGAGTTTAGATAGAGCGTTAATTCCTTTAGGCATCTACTTCAAGAAGCGTTAGCTATATATCATACAGGAGGGAGCTCATTATGGTTTTGCTTTGCTTGATAAAACACAATAGGGTGAGTGAAACAATATCTTGCTACCCAGTGAAAAAATCAATGTAAACTACTGCCAATTTTCTGTCTCTTAGGAGCCAAAAACTAATTGTGATCAGTGATTACAAATATTTCAGAATTCATGGAGGGTTTAAGGGATCAAAACACATCATTCAAAGCAGATCGCTTAAATAACCTCGGGCTTTAGGTTTCCTATCAAGGATAATTCATCAAGAGGCTCAAAATAAGAAAACAGAAGGTTAACATGAGTTTGTACTTAAATCAGATATGAACATGGAGGAAGAATTCACTGACGTGTCAATTTAAAATGGAAAATATAGCTACAAAATGGATCAAGCAAGGCTGCAGAAATTATTTTAAGCTAGTAATCAATTATATCCAATCGCATCTTTTGACGGGACACAGTAAATATCAAATACATCAACCACAAAAAAGCTCACCAAATTAGCTAATGACTCGTCTAAATCCAAGCCAATCCAATAGCTGTCGCAGGAACAGTGAGCTATGTTTATATCTCAAAATCAATGAAGGGTCATCAAAAAAGTTACTTCAAACGGTTCTACATCAAGGATGGGCTCAAAATGCAAGTAACAACATTGGGTGGCTTCAATAGCAGAGAAAATATCCTCACCATTGCTGTTCAAGAGTTTCGTACCTATTTCATTCTTAAAGCCAAGCCACTTAAAGTGGTGCTCAAAAGTTTCCTTCCAAATAGGCCTATGGAAAATAATAATTCTTAGCAGCTGGAAAAGGTGTTCATTTTAGTGGACTTAAATACAGTTATCCACGACGAAGCCAACCACTGATACCACTTTGCAAGAGAATAAGCTAGTGTTAATATTCATATGCACTATCACAAGAAATGCATCATCTCTAAGCATGTTAAAAGTTTGGCTACTCTAAGAATAATTGTGCAAACACTCCAAAATCGCGTCAAATGCTTTACTCATCATCTAATCTGAGAGTGTAAAAGAAAAAAGTATAGCTCCTTCTATTTGTACAAATCTACAGGACAGCCACACGGCTATTGGTATCAAGCAGATAAAAACCCAAATCAAGACTTGAAGCTTATGAAACCTCCACCCCTCAGGATGTTCAGGCAATATCCAAGCCTATGATACACTGTAGCATCAAATCTGAATATATATATTCTTGCGGCAGTTCAATCCCATCTACCAACGACAAGCCAAACGACAGCAGATATTAGTTATTTCACTTTATATATAAAGATTTAATGAAACACTTTCCCACTTCAGGCCATATCTGAAGAAATGAAACATACTTATGAAAAGACTGAGAAAATAATGACAATTTTAGAAGCATCGAGCGACTACTATTTCAGTGAATATTTGTTTTGATAACCGGAAAATACTGACATGACTACTGAAAGTACTTATCTGGAATTCAAACGGACTCTTGCAGCAGGAAAAGGAATTCAAAGACCTGTTTAGGATACACGCGGTTAATGTATCCACAATCAACGAGACGAATCTAAAACGAAAAATTAAGAGAAGCTATTTTGGCTTTGAAATTTATCATAATGATAGAGAAGCTATAAAATGGAGATAAGAAAGATGACCATTCAAGTGAAAAACTATCTTTCCCAATATCAAAAAAATCTTTACCAATTTGCAGAATATAAAGGCAACAGCCATTTATCTTCAAGTCAATTGGGAAAGCATTCGTCTAGCGACAGTGTGTTTATATTTTATGGACGTGATATTAAATAATTCACAAAAACCGAGTGACAATATAACTTTGCTAAAAAAGATGGATTCTGATTACACTATTTGGTGAGCTCAAACTTACTACAGGATTTGAAATCAAAGAATTCAGACAAACAACGTGTCAAATAATTACTATATACTACTACAAAGCCACATGGATGACTCAATAATTGACATTAATATTTACCCACTTCCAGATGAGCTAAAAGCTTAAAATTTGGGAAACTTATTGCTTCTAGACTGTAACCGACGAAAAAATCCCAAAAAGTTAAAAAAATTAAATTTTAATCCTGAAAAAAAATTAAAATTGTGGAGCTACTTTAAAGTCGGTGCGAACCTTTCTTTGGAGGTCTTTTGGGGCTAAACAACAAGACCCATCAAAAAACGTTTCTGGAATTACATTAGCTTACATACACTTGCAAAGAGACTCACAGGGGGTTTGGGGTGGAGCTCCAAACGAGTAAAGCGATTTGTAGTATACAAAAGGCAAACCTTCAACATACACTACCCAACAATCTGGAAAATGGAACAACATACATTATCGATGAGGATGTATAAATATTCTTGACAACGTTTTGGGAGGAACACTAAACCGCTACAAAACAGTTACTGTTGCAGCATGACTTAAGATTGGAGTTTCTCGATCTGGAGAATGAAATTAACAATAAAGTGGGGGAAGTTACTGATCCCTTTTTTATATTAATGTTGATCTCAAGGGGTTCTCCAATTTCATTGCTCAGAATGGTGCCATTCATGATATCATGTAGCCATCAAATAAACCAATTAGAGCTTAGATTCTCCAAAGAGCATCTTGATTAACTGAGTCGAATGCTTTTACATTATCAATGAAGGCCATGTATAAATGCAAATTTTATTCCATGGATTTATCCTGCATTTTCTTTGTCCTGGAGATCATATCATCTGTACCGGTGGCGTAGCATCATAGCAGGCAAAGCAAGCACTACTTGCCTTTGATTGAAGATTTGTAACTATTTTATTAAATGTTTGCAAAAATATTCTCCTGGTAATCATTTAAATGCAATTCAAGCATCAGTGGGTTTGAAAAAAACCATACATGGCAGTGAACGTAACATGCAGGAAAGACGTGCAGTGCACTATTCCATCTAATGGAGGTTGAAAGTCGGTATTTGTCTGAATTTCATCCCATTGCTTTAGCTAGTGTAGTTCTTATTTGTGACGTCATAGATTTCGGAGGGGAGAGAAGGGGAAGATCTGCGGATGTAAGGTAAAAATTCAAGCCTCTGAGCTACGAATTCTCTTGGCCGAAAGGTGACGACTAGAACCGAAATCACTACCCCTAACTTCCCCTTTGAAAACATAGAGGGATGGTATGGCGTGAAAGGGGATTTTAATATTGTCAAGGTACTGACCCCATGCCTACACATCTTTAAGCCCGGCACACAAAGAATCAACAGTCGCTGTAGTCTATATATCACTGGGCATAGGTTCTGAGCTTGTCACTGATCGTGTAGTTGTTAATTTGGAGAAACTTCCCACGTTAAAGGATGTAAATCACAAGCGTCCTCCAAAGTGCAATCTAAAATCTAGCACCTTCAACTGTACGCACTATTTAAAGGCCAATAAACACAACAGTCCATTAAGCTTACACTATACCGTATTAGTGCATTACGCAAACTACACTAATATACAGATTTGTTTCTTGGAGTTAAATAGCGAAAACCCATTTTAGTAGAAACCAGTTTGTTAAAAATACTATTCTTATTATTATCACCAGTGTGGAAAGAAGAACCAATGTAGATGATCTCCATGAAATAATAACTAGTAGCATTCTTATGGAGATTTGCCAGGATATAGGTGATAAATTCTACGATGAAGCAGCCACCCGCAGTAGATAAGTTAAAAGAAATCTAGGAAGCTACAATACCAAATGCAATTGGTACTACATGATGTCATGAATGAGATAAAAAACACATACAATCATGAAATATTTCAAGTTTTTATGTTCACACATAATCTCATATTCGATTTCATCTCTGATTAAGGATATAATTTAATAACTTGTAATATTCTTTCACAGGAGAACTGAAATGTTTTAATAAATCATGTAAGGTAACCATCAAATAAACAAAATAATCGTTCACAATTTTAACCTGTAGCTCTCAGAACAAACCGACTGACCCCCCCAGAGGTGAGTATTTCTTATAATATCCACGCTGAAAGAAAAGGCTACAGAATATTTAGAACATATGTCAAACTCTTTATATGGACACTTCTAATATTATCATCTAATATGATGAAATTGCCATATTTATAGTATAAAACTGAGCTCAATAATGGAGTATTTTTATTGATCTCAAATTTTTAACTAAGCTTTTGAGAGGTATTCCAAATACTATCCAAACTGTGGCTTTTAGCTACCAGAAAATTAATTAAACAATATTCCCAGCCATGTATCGTTTCTTTTAGTGGTTTAATAGCCTACACAGGGTTTATTTAGCATACATGTAAAATAAGTAATTAAATAAATAAATATACTGACCGTGACCACAGGCTGTAAATTGTAATGTATAGATAAATAATAAATTAAATATTTATCTGATGTAATTTAGAGGTGACCCATACAATAAAATTATTAAGAGCTTTTCTGAAATATAAGATAAATAAATACTACAGTTAGTTCAAGTTAAGCCAGGTTTAATTGAACACTTCGTGCTTTGGATATGTTGGGCTAGTCAATATATGAAAGTAAAATTGATTTTGTGGACATTCAAATAAAAGGTGGAGAATTCAGGAGGTTTCCTATAAAAGAAAAATATGTCTGATCTCGGTTTGTTTGTCTAGAATATGTATAAAAACAATTAGATATAATATCACGCCGGAGTTTTCTTCACAAATAATATATCTGTCCTCATCACAGTCCATTTTCCTAAAGAAGGGCCTTTTAGAAAATTCAAACCTAGTTTTTTTTTCTTCAAACCAACATTGATAACATTTTACTATGACTGCTGCATATCACATGACCTGACATACGAATGCGTGAAAGTAAACTGGACTGTGCTGGGTTTGTATTTTATTTCTTCGATAGTAGTGTTATAGTAATTGTACTTAACATGCCTGAACATTAGTACCAAATGATACATTTTGACTCGGCCTATATCATACTAACCACTTCAGTGGCCGAATGTCTATGGAGTAACTCATGTGTTAGTCTTGCCTGCTAAAGACGGGAATATTGGGGCCCAGATCTCGGTCAGGAATTCTGGGAATGGTTTTTCCTCAATGGTTTCTCACACTCTTTCCATGGAAATGCGAGTAGCATATATCTAAACTGCTTCCTTCCCCATCCCTACTCTATTAGAGTAATTTGTGAATGTGAGGAATGCCAGGCCTCCACCGTGGCTCGGATTCCACGTTAAACTGTAGGTCCTTCATTTCATCTCACAATCACCCTACCATTACATATTAGCGTAAGTGCGTATAACCAGAACGGGTAGTAAGACGCGGTACTAATAATAATAATAATATTAGCGTAATTATTATAATATACACCTAAAATTGAATAGATAGTAGGACGAGGTGATGGAAAATATATATATATATATATATATTCTAGCGGATCAAAAATTGTATTGCAACATTATTAACGTATTTAGTATACTAATTTAAGATGTCAATATTTTAAGGAGAGAAATTTATATGTTCATTTAAATTTAATCTTGACTATTTTAAAATCTTTCATATTATTTGCAAAATATTTTAATTTTAGCAACGGTAAAACAATAAGAACATCAATATGTTGAATTAAATAACGATCCTTATGTTAAAATTTTCAAGAGCTGACAATTTTAACGTCAACATTTCTTAATGGAAGAAGAGATTAAAAGAAAAGAGACTAGTCTGTGATTATTTAATAGGAGGTAAAGATTTGAGAAATTTAGAAAATAGTCATAATTGAATTATTTTAGGAAAAATATCCTATTGAAATAATCGAGAAATTGGTTATTTATTAAACTAAAAATATTCATAATGGTCACAAGCTTTTTTTTTTCTTCAGAAAATCAATCAAAAATCAGGCGATATAATAACCACAAGAAACACCCATCAAATGTTAATAAAATAATTAGGAGCTATAATAACGACAAGAAACACCCATCAAATGTTAATAAATTAATCAGGAGATGTAATAACCAAAAGAAACACCCATCAAATGTTAATAAAATAATCAGGAGGTATAATAACCACAAGAAACACCCATCAAATGTTAATAAAATATCTTTGTTTCCACGAATATAAAAAACTTGAGAGACTTACATGATTGTTAATTATATTTTAAATGTATTTAACTACTGCTTGTGAAATGTTGATGGAACATAATCTTTAAAAAATATTGCATAGCTACAAATTTTAAAACTCTAATATCCTTTTGTTTTCAAGCAGAACCCGCATTGGACTAAGGATTTTTTCTCATTTCGTCTAGTTTGTCAGTAGTGAGGAGGTTAGTGTAGAGATGTTTTCTTATATTAAATGAGTTAGCTCCCTCTAGGAAAACTCGGATGTTTTTCTTTAAACTATACCATCCTCATTCGTACTACATTATTGTAAATATTAGAATGGATGGGTGTGTAATAGTAAGTATGTAGTATGCAGCGTAAAAAAAAGTCCTTTATATTTCAAATTTAATAGCTTTTATTTTCAAAACCCTTGGCTGTAGCTCAAACCCACTCTAAACATCATATGAATCACAATATAAACATTAAAAGTTTAAAAAAAACAACTTTCAGCTAAAAATAAATTTAATAAAATTGACTACAATTATTAATAGTTTGAACTTTTAAGAATCCCAGGTTTAAAATTGAAAAACCACCCAAGAGCCCTAACATTAGACCAATGTGTTCTCTCTTCATCCACTTTTCGTTTCGTCCTGCGCATTTGACTATATATAATTATTTATTTCTACTATTTCTTGGTACTTGTTTATGATTTAAACATATATTAATCATGTTAATAAAATTAGTATGAGGAAGGTAGAGCTTGAGAGGAAATATACTCACATTTTTATGGATAAAAAGTGGAAAACCATTTAGGAAATATCACTCTCCTTACATCAATACGAGAATCGAATCTTAATATTTAGTCACCGACAATCCATTCCAATATGAATGTGACCAGATTCAAATTAAAATATATATTAAGCAACTAATCAGATGAACTACAAATGATTCGGATTTTAATGTAAATCTAGTACGAAATGTGTGTAATTACTCTTTAAATATAAGTTAAAAAATGAACAATATGAATCAAAATTTATAAAAATTGTATTCGCATTAATAATAATATAGTTTATAATTTAAAAATCCCATCTTCAGTCCAGTCTACTGTGAGAGACCCGCCTCGGTGGCGTAGTTAGCTAACGCGCTACTCGTGTTGAGCTCGACTGCTGAGGACGGGGAGATCGAGGTTCGAATCTCGTTCGGGTGAACTGGGGGTGGTTTTTACTAAATGGTTTTCCACTCTCCCTCCACGCAAATTCGGGTTCACTTCCTCTAATTCAACCTTCCCAATTCCTAATCCCTTAGCGTAATTAGTACTTAAAGCGTATAACCCGAACGGGTAGTAAGACGTGGTGCTAAATATTATTATTATTATTATTATTACTGTGAGAGTAGCGTCTTAGACCAATCGGACACCGATGTGGATAACTGTGAGATTAATAAAATAACAAAAGTACCTAAATGATTAGGGCATAGTGAAATATTAAGCTATAAGGAACAAAAAGAGATTAAAATTTAAGATGGAATGCAAGGGGACGCGAGAATGGGACAATGTTTTTGCTGCTTTTGTGGGAAAACATTCTTTTTGGCATAAATAAATAAAATATTGCTCCAGTGAAAACATAGAATTTAATTTACATCACATATTGATATTAACAATCCTGAATATCTGCCATGAGCATGGTGACATTATCTAACAAATATTTTAAATTAAGAGAAAAAGTTCTTACTAAATTCCAGGACAACCCTGACAGATATTCAAGAGATTTTGAAGTTACCATGTGGAAAATATTAAACTATATGTTTGTACTGGAGCAATATTTTATTAATTCTGTCAAAAAAAAAAAGTGTTGCCATAATAATTGCAAAAACACTGGTATTTACTCGCGGACCCTTTTATCCCACCTTAAAATAAGGAGGCGTTTAGAATTTCTTTGAGATGAAAAAGACAATCAAATATTATTATTATTAGCACCGCGTCTTACTACCCGTTCGGGTTATACGCACTTACGCTAATGTGTAATGGTAGGGTGATTG
>CABEEJ010011416.1:0-11094 GCA_901482245.1 Timema douglasi | reverse complement strand
CCCTAACATCGACACCGGTGAGAACGGGGGGGGCTGACACATTGTCGCCCACAGCATTGGATGGGTCCACGAGAGGTGTGGGCACAAAATGACACCCTCTATCCAGGAATGTTGGCACTATAATCGCTACGGTAGCGTCTGCTCGGTCGCTTTAGCTCAATGGTGGGTTCACACCATGGGGGAGTTTACACAGGGGATTAAAATGTAAAGGAGCTGCCTTGTAGATGAGATGTTGCTCTTAGGTTGAATATTTACAAAACATTTGACAGTACACAAGTTTGGGTTTACCGGAATGAACATAAATAACTTATATTTTCCATGACATATAGATATTTGTAAACATCCCTTGGATCATTAAATAACTCGGTGACGAAAAGTGAGTGGTATAGGAACGTAGAATGGATCTTTGTGAATCAAGTGATGTCATTTAAGGGGGGACACAGCACATATTGTATTGTAATGTGCATTTTCATCCTCCTCTTTTTAGTCTCCCAAAGAAATATTTCAGTATTGTTATGTTTTTTGTTTGTTTGTGAAATTCAGTTCTCTTCCCGGTTCCCCAGGTTCGTGGATAGCCTGAACTTGGTACTTTATCTAAATGCCTTCTGCAGATTTACGCGAAATTGTAGCTTATAATTTGAAATGTTTTTTGAGACTCCAAAAGATACCGACTCTTATGCCTTAACAAAGAATCATATTGTCTCGGTATTGTATTTCTGACAATGACCTTCAACCTCCAAGGGACTTGGGTTTGAATCTAGGTCGTGCAGAAAATGTATTTTTCACGTTACGCGATATCCCACAAGGTAAGACTACGAGTTATTAGGCTTTTACAGCAGATGCGACCCATGGTGCTAACAACCCTACTCATGTTAAGAACCAGCAAACTATTCCAAACATGGTGTTTAATTTGTTTTCACCCCAAGACTACAACCCGCACAGGCGGTCACACGGTCTAGGGCGTCAAGTTGACAATATACCGGGTTGCTGGGTTCAAATCCCGGTAGGGTGCATTGAGAGTGGTTATCTCACATGGAGGTTATCGCTTGTTTTTCCAGGCCTTCTTCGATCTAACGCGGGTGCAGTTCCTTTAATTTACACTACCCATCCTGACCTTATAGATCAAGTATTTTATACAACATTTTAGAAAACATTCTGAATTAATCTTTCGTAAGGAGTAAATGAATTAAATATAAAGCCAGGCCTCCACCGTGGTTCGGATTCCACGTTAAACTGTAGGTCCTCCATTTAATCTCACAATCGCCCTACTATTACACATTAGCGTAAGTGCGTATAGCCCGAACGGGTAGTAATACGCGGTGCTAATAATAACAATAATTAAATATATGCTAAGACGTAGATATTATCATTTACAAATTGCAAAGATATGTGTTCAAATTATTTAATTTATAAAATTGTACATTAAAGATAAATTTCATTATAATTAAAACCTTATCCAAGTTGTTTATACTCTAGGCATATTTGTTTTTTTATAACACACTTTGTATATTTAAAATATTTACCTTGTATCAATATCTGTTCCTTGTTCGAGTCAAATTGGTCAAACTAACATTCACAACATATTAAACAATCGATAGTAGACTAGTTTAAACGAGAATAAGAAATAAAACTTATTAAAACAACAAGTTAAAAATATAAAATATCGTAAACATTTATATATTCAAAGGTTTTTATGATTTTGTATACAATATATATAAAAGTTACAATAACCAAATTTATTTGAAAAACTTCTTAAATTTTATCTAAGTCTTATATGATTGAATTGTCCCGTTACTCCTTTAGGTGTTCCAGTTTTGATGTATATTTTTGTAAGCTTAATTGGCCGACATGTTTCGGTACTCAAGTTATCGTATAAGAGTCGTAGAAACACATCGTGTTCCATTATTTAACAACTTCCATGGTTATGGTAAGATAGCTCAACTCGGTTCAATTCTCATGAATTTCAGATTGAATATTAATGTGAATGTAGTACCATTATAAAGATAAAAGAAGTAGGCATTAATTGATTTAATTCCTCCATTTATTACACACGTTTAAGTAGACAAAATAATTAATTGAATATTGCATTTATTTGGCAATATTTTCAATTAATAAACCTTCTCAAATACTTCTAATATTCCAAATATGAAATCTTTGCAACATTTAGTTTTTCTGAAAATTGTTGCATTAGATGCCAAAATTTCAAACTTTGAGTAAATACTGTGATTATAATATATATATTTAATCTATATTTAATACACTGATCCAAGTTTGGTTTAAGAAGACCTACTAATATATATCATTATTATATTATTAATTTTGGGCCCTACACCCTTGAGACAAGTATTTTTGCGAAAAAAAAAATCCTCCAAAATATATACTACAATATTTAAGTAGATAACCCGCCTCGGTGGCGTAGTTGGCTAACGCGCTTGTGTTGAGCTCGACCGCCGAGGACGGGGAGATCGAGGTTCGAATCTCGGTCGGGTGAACTGAGGGTGGTTTCTCCTAAATGGTTTTCCACTCTACCTCCACGCAAATGCGGGTTCACTTCCTCTAATTCAAACTTCCCAATTCCTATTCCATTAGCGTAATTAGTACTTAAAGCGTATGAACCGAACGGGTAGTAAGACGCGGTGCTAAATATTATTATTATTATTATTATTTTAAGTAGATACGTTTAGTTTAATTTTCTTCACATAGTAATTTGAATCTTTGAATATCTGTCATGGAATGAGATTAGAATATGTAGAAAATAAAACCAAATTTATCAAATAAAGAAATATTTGACCTATTTTAGCCAAAATAGATTTTGTTATTATTGTAAAAATACAGTCCTTAAAAAGTAGATGTTTTACATCTACATCAACATCATATTATTATTTATTTATCATCGCATCTTAACACTTGTTCAGGTTATACGCATATATGATAATTAATCTAATGGTAAGGATGAGGAAGGAATCCATTTAGAGGTAATATACCAGCATTTGCGTGGAAGAAGAGTGTGGAAACCATTAATGGAAATCCACCCTCGGTAGGCCCCACCAGGATTCAAACCTCGATCCCCCTCTTCTTCAGCAGGCCAGTCTAACAAGAGAGTGACACCTAAGACTATTCGGTCACTGAAGCGTGTAACATCATATTGAAAACATTACTACATTGTATTAATTTCAGTTTCCATTTTTTTTTTTAAATAGGTTTCAAACAAAATTTGTATTTAAATCCAAGGTGAAAATCGGAGTTCACCTATAGAGGAGCGCCCCTTACACAACAGTAGAGTTGGTTTATTCAGTAAACTAAAAGTTCTTAACCGAGTCGATACAGGAGACCAAACAAAGTTAATCCCTCGACCAAAACTACCGCTCAATTGCGAGCACCGCATAAATTAGCGCAACAAAATACTGATTACAACCGTAAGGAACTGGTGAAAACCATCATAGACAGGGTATCCATGCACCCAATTGTAGGTCACACAGTCTAATTTTCATAGGAAGGACATTGAGAAAATATGCACTTTTTGTTTGTTGCTGTTATCAAAGATAACATTTTACTATTTTATTAGTGTTATTTTATAGGTAAAGATAATTTATTTATTTTATTTATTTAGTACCGTGCCTTACTACCCTTTCGGGTTATACGCTAAAGATAATATACATATACCATGACTTGACGTATGAATATACGATAGTAGATTCAGTAACCTTATAGCTGTAATATAAGGGCCTTTATAAGAAAGTTGGACTGTATAAGTTAGTATATAAATGGCCTGAATAGCTTTGATTAAATAATGTCCATCAAAGACTCAGCCTTAAGATATAAGTGAAAAATGACCTTGGGCAAGGGAAGATTCCTGGAGATATCAGTTGGCATACTAAGCCAAAGGTCCCAGGTACGATTCCCGTGTCAAAGTGTCATTTTTCAATTTAAATAACCACAAGTTCTAAAGCTCTCCTTTCGCAGAAGACTAGACTGCCGATGACGGGGAGATCGAGGTTCGAATCTCGGTTAGGTGTACTGAGGGTATTTTTTTTAAATTGCTTTCCATTCTTCTATTACACAAATGAGGATACATTTCCTTTAAAAATAACCTTCCTAATCTCTAAAACCATTAATATAATTAGTATATATGTGTATAACCCGAATTGGTAGTAAGACGCGGTGCTAAAAAAAGAATAGTTAAATAAGGTAGGTAATGTCGATTCGTGTAAAGATGAACCACAAGCTACTTACAAAATAGCTATAATATTATAATAATAATATTTAGCACCGCGTCTTACTACCCGTTCGGGTTATACGCTTTAAGTACTAAATACTCTAATGGATTAGGAATTGGGAAGGTTGTATTAGAGGAAGTGAGCCCGCATTTGCGTGGAGGGAGAGTGGAAAACAATTTAGGAAAACCCACCCCCAGTTCACCCGACCGAGATTCGAACCTCGATCTCCCCATCCTCAGCAGTCGGGCTCAACACGACAAGCGCGTTAGCCAACTACGCCACCGAGGCGGGTCAAAATAGCTATAAAAAATGTATTTAATATCTGCAGCTATTATTAAGAAGGTTTTTGTAGTTTATTCCTAGGATATACATTTAACTCTATATCCAATAATGCAGGAACACGCGGGTACGTGGGTAGTGTACCCACCCAAAATTTATTAAACTGATGTTCAAATTATGCCAATTGTACTAACCAAAATTACTACATATAGCCCAAGGGAAACTATTTAATAGACCGTAAGTTAAACATTTGTGTAGGTGTATATTGTGAACTACCAAAAGTTAAAAAAAAAAAAGTGTCCGGTATACCTAACACACCAATGAGGTACATTTCCTTTTAAATTCTACCTTCATAAACCCTACCCCATTTATGTACAAATTTGCCGATAGCGGGTAGTAAGACGCAAAGCTCGTGATCCTCACCTAAAAGCTACAAGACATGCTGATAGCGGGTAGTAAGACGCAAATGACGCAAAGCTCGTGATCCTCAATAGAAGCTACAAGACATGTTGATAGCGGGTAGTAAGACGCAAATGACACAAAGCTCGTGATCCTCACCTAAAAGCTACAAGACATGCTGATAGCGGGTAGTAAGACGCAAATGACGCAAAGCTCGTGATCCTCAATAGAAGCTACAAGACATGTTGATAGCGGGTAGTAAGACGCAAATGACACAAAGCTCGTGATCCCCACCTAGAAGCTACAAGACATGCTGATAGCGGGTAGTAAGACGCAAATGACGCAAATGACGCAAAGCTCGTGATCCCCACCTAGAAGCTACAAGACATGCTGATAGCGGGTAGTAAGACGCAAATGACGCAAATGACGCAAAGCTCGTGATCCCCACCTAGAAGCTTCAAGACATGCTATGCTGATAGCGGGTAGTAGTCGAGCCTAACACGAGAGTGATGCGTTATAATAGGCGACCACCGATGCGGTCGTGACAGTTTTAAGAACTACTAAAACAATGTTCAAATATATGCACAGTGTAGGCTAGATAAATTCGTATGATCGATCGGCAACCTACAAAAATAATAGTACTAAAAAATAAAGTAAAATTATATTTGTTTTATTTGAAGTATTTAACGTACAATTTATGAACCAACTTGACTATATCCACAATTCGCTCACGATTTATAGACTTATTAAAATCTATTACAGACACAACACTCAGTTCCCTAGCCATTAACTTACCACCCTGCCCCATATCCCACCAATGATACATTTTTCGGTGATACAGAGAATCGAACCTGGGTCACAGAGCTCAATATGCAGATACACTAACAACAGAGCTAAGATGTTGGACTAAAATGTTATTAATGTCGACTGAAAAAAAAATTGTTATTTTCTCAAGTTGGCGAGTTAAAATCCAGCCGTGGTCAAACGATTTTTCTTGAGCTGTAAAATTCAGTATCATAACTCCCTTTGAAGGGGGCAGTAAAGCCGTCGGTCCAATGTCGATTGTGGCATTTAAAGTAATACTGAAAGGTATCACTGAAAGTAACTTTCCAACGAAATTTGTAGGACATGTACTTTCTCCCAGATGATGCGAGCAGCACTAACCAACCAAAAGACCAAGTGCACGCTCAGCTTTGTATGAGTAGAAATCACATCAGGACCAACCCTCGACCACAGACAAGGTATACACCAGATCCACAACCTCCAGGTTAAAATGGCTGCGCTCTTTGAGATATATTGAGTCCTTCAACACGGGGATCGCTAGGTGCCATCAAGGGGCATTAAAAGAAAGCTTATTTTAAACATGGTTTAACTAGAGAAAGGTAGACAAATATCCTTCTTGAGTCAATCGGCCATATTCCCTTCAGCTGGGTTCAGGTAGCGAGCGACCCAACCACCTCTTCCCATAATCCTGCCTCACAAAGAGCTTAAGCAGACAGCCCATTACGACTGCAATAGGCCCTTTATGACGAACATGTTAAAAGCGAGTCGTTTAACAACTGCAAGTTTGGAAGTGCTTTTATCACTGAGTAATGATACTAGCGAACTCCAGTGTTGATTAACTCAACCTGGCTCAAGGAGCTCAGAGAAACTTCCGTAAGGCTGAGGATCAAGCACTCGTGTATCCTTGTCTGTGCCCTCAGGTTGAAGAATCGTCCCCCCCGCCCTCCAAGAAGTTTCTTCCTGCCATAAACCCATTACTATAACGATCATTTACCAGAGCTGTATGTGGAACGTACGCACTTATACGTCTACGAATCCCTAGTTTGCACTTGGGTCAACCGATAACGACAAAAACAGAAAAGTTAAAAGAAAAAAAAAAGAGGCAAACCTAATTAACAAATCAAGAGGTCGTAATAAGTCGAATCGTAAACAACTTGCTCGTATTTAGCTTCAATGATAAGAGTGATTACCGGCGTTCCGAACCTAATGACGGAAACACGGTAGAAACAATAGGGGAAAAAACGACCACTTAGTTGGCACAATCAAGGAGAGTGACTAATTACAAAACAATTAGTAAATACAGTTTGGTCGTAAGCTGAGCCAAAGTGATTACAATGGACTATGATAACAGGTTTTACAAAGTTACCACGATAGTACAAATGAGTACACTTCATAGAAATACGCAAAAAACAAAAACAAAAAAAAGGAAAATTTGCTGAGTGAAAGCGAACTATATTAACATGGGAAATCCTATCTTGACTTATTTGTGTAACGGGTGAGGGGAGGGGGGTTTAAGGGGGGAGGGACGGGGCGACAACATTGTTAAATCATATGGTGTATTAAACAATTACGGGTGAAATTATTATCTACTAACCCAGTGTAAAAAAATACTATCTGCACATAAAATAAACAAATAGTTTCATTATCTAACTTTCTAAAACCTTGCGTGCTGTTAAACGTCTGTATTTATTTTATATTGTATTTACAATTGTTTTAAACTTAATATAATTGTACATTTCTTCCAATTAATCGTTAATCATTGTCAAAAGTTTGTAGAAATTGCATAAATGTCCGAGTAAATCAATTTAAACTTTACTCTCATAAGAAATAATATGGACACAATGATATATTTACACTTCATTACATACTATGTTTTTTAAATTGTTTTAACTAATCATTTATCACGTGACATAAATTTTAGTTAATGTATATACAGTATATATTTTAGCTAATCAACTTTAAACTTTTTAAGGTTTAAAAAAATATTATCTTGTAAAATAGGTCATCACACATCAAATCTTGTAACAAATTTGACTATCTTACATTGAGTGACTAGTCTAAACAAAAGATGTATACCCAACTTAGATTATTTTATTTTATTAAATGTATACCTATAAAACATTAAGTCAAATTGTTTAAAATTTGGGACAATTATCTACTTGATTAGTGAAAGACAATACTACTTGCAGCTAAACAAAAATATTTCCATAATAAAACTTTCAAAAAATTACGTTTTCTTGTTAAATTTATCAAATATTTATTTATAAAACTTTAAGTAAAAATGATTAAAATTAGTTTCTCGGGAAATAAATGAGTGTTAAGTCATAAACAAATATATCGAATACATCTGTTATTGTTTTGGTTCAAAAGTGATTAGAAAAAGAAGTTTATAAGACTAGGTTAACTTTTTTTAAATGTTTAATAACGGTCCATCCCTATGTTTAAGTGGTTATAATGGTTTACCACATATATAATAGTCTCTGGTTCGATTCCGGTTGGTGTTGATAAAAATATGTACGAATCTGTGTACGGGTTCGCCTTGATATTTAATTGCTAAATATTTAGGCACCACACTGGGTGTAGAGTATTGGGTCTAGGCGTCCTTTAATAGGTCAAGTTAGTTTGTAGGTCATGCAGATTTGTTCTGTATTAATAAAGTGCATATAAAATATTCCAACTAAATCATGTTAGTACCAGTGGGACCTTTTAAAAAGGTGTTGAAATATGTGTTTTAATTTAAATCAAATAAGATCAATTCAACATGTGGATAACAGTGTACTGTCAAATTTACATAATAAGACCTTTGAAAAAATACAAACATTTATGGCGAACAAAATTGATAGAATTTTACTATATCATGATTATGATTGTAAATTGGATAAATTAACAAATTAGCGGAGGTAGAAAAACAATGTAGCATAGGTCCTGAGTTACAGTCTAGGACTCGGTACAGAAAGTTAGGATAAATAAATAAAATAATAAAAAATAAACCATGAGTGTTATTTTAAATATATTAATAATTTTGATCAAAAGTTAAAGCTGCAGATCACATTGATCACATGCAAATCACATGAATAAGATCAAGTAGATCTAATAACTTTTCTAGTTGTAAGATATGGTCCTTCCTATGAAAATTGGATTGTGGGGTAGTGGTTAATTTAGTTTACAATAGATTTACAAATAGTAAAAGTTAAATAAAACATGGATAATCAAGTGGGTATAACCCGAAAGAGTGCTAAAAAAAATTAATAAGCAATATTATATTGTATTATTTTATATTATATTAAACTCGCATGGACAGAGTCAATAATGAATGGGTGCTGAAGGAGTGCGGTTTGAAAGGAAATACAATAGGTAAATGTAAAAGAAGCGTCTTACTTTGGTTTGGGAATGTTGAGAGGATGTGTGTGGATAGAGCGACGAAGAAAATATATGAAGGTAGAGTGTGTGGATCAAAAGGAAGGAGTAGGCCATATAAGACGTGGCTAAATGTTGGAGACGAATACGTGAAAAAGAGAAACATTAAGAGTTTTAGGAATAAAAGAATCCTGTTTGACTCTGCGTTGAAGAAAAGGGAGTATACAAGGATAGGGAAGCGTGGAAAAAGTTAGTGAGCATGGATTAAGTAGGGATTTGTTTTTTGAACTATATGCACAGTTTCTTGTATACCTCGTAGGGGAACAGTGTATGTATGTATGTATGTATGTATGTATTGTATGTATGTATGTATGTATGTATGTATGTATGTATGTATGTATGTATGTGTGTATGTATGTATGTATGTATGTATGTATGTGTGCATGTATGTATGTGTGCATGTATGTATGTATGTATGTCTGTCTGTATGTATATCTGTCTATATGTATGTATGTATGTATGTATGTATGTGTGTATGCATGTATGTATGTATGTATGTATGTGTGTATGTATGTATGTGTGCATGTATGTATGTATGTCTGTCTGTATGTATATCTGTCTATATGTATGTATGTATGTATTCATGTATGTATGTGTATGTATGCATGTATGTATGTGTGTATGTCTGTATGTGTGTATGTATGTATGCATGTATGTATGTATGTATGCATGTATGTCTGTATGTCTGTATATATGTTTGTCTATATGTATGTCTATATGTCTGTATGTATATATGTATGTCTGTATGTATGTATGTATGTATGTATGTATGTCTATATGTATGTCTGTATGTATGTATGTATGAATGTATGAATTTATGTATGTATGTCTGTATATATGTATGTAGTATGTATGTATGTATGTATGTATTATGTGTGTATGTATGCATGCATGTATGTATGTATGCATGTATGCATGTATGTGTGTATGTGTGTATGTATGTATGTATGTATGTATGTATGTCTGTATGTATTTATGTATATATGTATGTATGTATGTATGTATGTGTGTGTATGTATGTGTGTATGTCTGTATATATGTATGTATTTATGTATGCATGTATGTATGTCTGTATGTATGTCTGTATGTATGTCTGTATGTATGTGTCTGTCTATATGTGTGTCTGTCTATATGTATGTCTGTCTATATGTATGTCTGTCTATATGTATGTCTGTCTATGTGTTATGTCTGTCTATATGTATGTCTGTCTATATGTATGTCTGTCTATATGTATGTCTGTCTATATGTATGTCTGTCTATATGTATGTCTTTCTATGTGTATGTCTGTCTATATGTATGTATGTATGTATGTATTTATGTATGTATGTGTATGTATGCATGCATGTAATATTAATTCGTGTTGGCAGTTTGTAAAATCCTACCTAGTTAAATTTTGTATCGAATAAAATATTATAGTAAATTTCATCTGCTGAGACGTTCCCTTAAAAACTACATATTATCTCCGGGTGCCTTTGGACATGTACGGTTTTAGCCTTCACAGCATCGGATATCAAAGAGATCAGTCAATTTGATAAGCTGTGCGTCATTGACCAAAAGTTATTCTCGTATCAATACAAATCAATTCTCTTACAGAGGAATACATTATTTTCTTGAGGTGGTGAAAGCGTATCATTCTTTTGATTTTTATAAAGGTCATGAGGTATGATCTAATCGACAGAAGGTTTCGACCAGACTATATACGATTGGCCGCCATGCAAGACTTCTATACACTTACTATGCGAAAAGAATGTTTGGCCAAGGATTGGTCCAATATATTAATTTCTTTTCGAGTACGAATCTTAATTTTACATACAAATGTCGAATACAATTCGTTAGAAAACATGGTTCATTCAACTTTTTTTCAATTGGTACGTTTTTTTAAATGTATAGTTCTTTGGTATTATTATTTTGTTAACATTAAGATTCGGATGGACACCTACTATATAAGAACGATAAAGTTGTGCCGGCTATTGCTTAAAAAATATGCATAGTAACAACA
>CABEEJ010011415.1:0-11095 GCA_901482245.1 Timema douglasi | reverse complement strand
AGAGAATGTGAGCATTTAAGAGGGAGAGGTTAAGAAAGAAAAAACTTAGTGAGAGTGTTATAGAGCAATTAAGAGAGTGAGTTTGAGCGAAATATAGTTTGAGAAGGATAGAGAGTTTAAGTTGTAAATAGGGTTTGAGAGGGATAGTGAGAGAGAAAATTTGAGATAGAGGGAGTAAGAGAGAGTGTTTGAGATAAGGAGTAAGAGAGAGTGTTTGAGATAAGGAGTAAGAGAGAGTGTTTGAGATAAAGATAATGTGAAAGAAAGTTTGAGAGAACATTATATGAGAATGTGTGTCAGATAGAAAGAGAAAATGTAAAAATATAGCTGTGGTACACAAAAGATTGTGGTACTTTGCAATATCCCTCAAAATTAAGTATAAACATGGAATACACCAAATATTACTTTCAAATACCATATCCTCAAAACTAAGCGGTAAAATGAAACCATAGCTTAACTTATGTTTTTGTATTGTGTTACTATTTGCTAAAATAAACATCAAAACCCTGTATTTGAAAAAAAAATATGTGAGCTCATAGCACATACCCACCAAAACATATTTAAACATCATTTTATCATACGCGAAACCAAACGTAGACAATATCGATGGTGTTTTGGCAAAAGGTCATAACCCTCAAATTTAAAAAAATGAGGTTATGATTTCATTGCATTCTCTGTATTTCAAAGTATATTCTGGCAAAAGGTTGTAAGCCACTTTGGGCTCTAAATTATAAATAAAAGAAAAAATTGTTTTGGCGTAACCAACATAAGACTAAAATGCCATTCAGGTAAAAGGATGTATACCACAACTCTTTGTTTGTTCTGTAATGCCACCTACAAAAACTTTCTGTCAAATGATCGTAAGCCAGCAGTGACGAGTTATACGCCTTTTTGGCTTCATGAAATTGACCAAGATTAAATTAGATTGTCCGGCTGTTTACATCTATTTGTTATCTTTGGTTTTATTATTATGTTCAGTACAGGTAATATTGAAGTGTTTCCTTGTTTTTAATGCAAATAGTTGTTTTTAAACTGAAAATTATTAAATTGTTTATGTGAATATAGATATTTTGTGGCAGTTTTAAGTTATTATGTTTAGTAAAGATTTATTTGAAGTGGCAAATACTCAATAACTACAAACCAATACAGGTAAGTCTGCTACAGCTTAACACCTTTATTTCTCTCTTGTGAGATTTCCTAACTAATTAATGGTTTAGATGATTTTTCTCTACTGTTCAATTTTCAACTGCATTGAATATCTAGGCATGTCTCATTTACAATTTAAAGTATAGCATAATTTTATACAGATCTTGCTAGGTGTCTAATTAACCTTTAGACTATAACTTAAGCCAACATAGCCCTACTAAACTAGCCTTACCCTACCTATTATAATGAAATAGGTTATACATTTATTTAATTGTGTCATATTGGTTCCAGTTTATACAAAATGTTGTCAAGAGGGAAAAAAATGGTGGAGATGGTTAATAAAAATAAATATACCGTAATTGCTGAATTGAACCTACCTGTCATTACTTCCAAGGATGTTGAATTAATTGAAGGTGGTGGACAAAATATTTTAATACCTGACCAGGTTGATTTACAAGACATTTTGTTCAGAATAAACAACACTGGTGTGGAAGAACCTGAAGTTAGCTCCATTTATTTTGTTGTAGATGATGATGATAATGAAGTTAGGAATTACTTTGAAAACAATGTACGTGAAGTAAATGTTCTAAATGATCATGTTAAGAGAGAATTTTTAACCAGAGTTTATAAAGAACAGGAAAATAACATAGTTAACATGAATATTGGCAAAACTCACAATATAAGAAATAGTGAGACACAAAGAGAAAGTGGAAACATAGAAGAATATAGAGAATTAGATTTATTACAAAATTTTCCATGCGATGAAAATGCACAAAATGATAGGCCTAATGTTGAAAATGATAACATGGAAAGGGAAAAACAGAACAATACTAAAAATAACAACAGTGAAAAGTTAGATGTAGAAAAAATTTGTGAAACAGGGAAAAGGAAAATCCGCTCAGACAAGAGAAAAGAAAATAATACCAAAAAGATGAAAGGTGAAGTGTACACAAAAACAGGAAAGGGAAAATACAGCCTTCAAAGCCTCCGAAACCTTTCATATGCAAAGATACTTGTTTCTTTAATTGCAGTAAGAACATTTTTGAAAATGACAGAAAACAAATTTGTACTGGTTTTTGGGACATACAGGATTATAGAGGTCAAAATAATTTCATAATAAATAATGTAAATAAAGTATCAAAAAAGAGAAAATACACAAAACATGAGACAAGTCTCAGATCAAATACCTTAGAGTACAACTTACCTATAAAAAACAAAAAAAGAAGAGTATGTAAGAAGTTTTTCTTGTCAACACTTTACATTTTTGAAAAGAAAGTGTTTAATGCTCTGCAAAAATTAACTGAAGTAAGTAGTCCCATTGATGAAGAGCAAGTTCAACCAGAAGGTACCTCCCTGCAGATATTGGCAATCTTTCGAAGCTCTACAAAATATACCTTGACCACTGCAAAACCGATAAAATTCAACCGGCTGGAGAAAAAGTATTTAAAGATATTTTTAGAAGCAAGTTTAACATTGGTTTTCACCATTCGAAAAAGGATAAATGTATTAGGTGTGAAAAATATAATAATACCCCTTTATCAGAGAGAAATGAACAAATGTACGATGAAATGCAAAAACATCTTAAAGAAAATAAATCTTCAAGGCTGATCAAACTAAATCTAATACTGATGGACATCTATGTACAACTTTTGATCTACAAAAAGTCCTAAATACATCACATGGAAAAAATAACATGTTACTGTATTACAGCCAAAAGTATTCATACCTTAATTTTACAATCTACAAAAGTGGTACAAAAAGTACTTATTGCTATCTTTGGGGAGAATGTGACGGCCGAAGAGGGGCAAATGAGATTTGCAGTATTTTATCACAGTATGTGAAATTAGTTGATGAACGTAACAATGTGAAAATGTTGTCTCTGTAATGTGACTTGTCCAGGACAAAACAAGAATAGGCAAGTAATATCTATGCTATGTTCATCTTTGGAAGGAACTTCTAACATTGAACCAGCCTCAGTGGCGTAGTTGGCTAACGCGCTTGTCGTGTTGAGCTCGACTGCTGAGGACGAGGAGATAGAGGTTCGAATCTTGGTCGGGTGAACTAGGGGTGGTTTTTCCTAAATTGTTTTCCACTCTCCCTCCACGCAAATGCGGGTTCACTTCCTTTAATTCAACCTTTCTAATTCCTAATCCATTAGAGTAATTAGTACTTAAAGCGTATAACCCGAACAGGTAGTAAGATGCGGTGCTAAATATTATTTCTAACATTGAAAAATTAATATTAACATTTCTTCTCCCTGAGCATACAATGATGCCTGTAGACTCGGTGCACGCTACTATCGAGTCTATGTAATAAAAATATCATCCCCCGAAGATAGCATGAAGATTTTGAAGCTAATTAGTGAACACAAAAATATTATTATTATTATTATTAGCACCGCGTCTTACTACCCGTTCGGGTTATACGCACTTACGCTAATGTGTAATGGTAGGGTGATTGTGAGATGAAATGAAGGACCTACAGTTTAACGTGGAATCCGAACCACAGTGGAGGTCTGGCATTCCTCACATTCACAAGATGTCTTGTCAGAGGTGAAGGAAGGGTTTGGTAATCAGATAAATTTGTGCCGGGACCAAGGATTGAACCCCGGCCGCCAGCACAGAAGTCTGACACCTTATCCTAGACCGCCAGGTCACCGTGAACACAAAAAATGCTATTAATTTAATTTATTATCTTTAAACAAACATGCTCAAGCATTAAAATAATGTCTTGTACAGTAATGTTTCTTTACAAAAAATGAAACATGATATGGCTAAAGGTCGTGAAACACCAATAAACATTATTTTTGTGTTTTTACAGAATTATATTATCTATTTATATTAAGTGTATGTTTTTGTAAAATTGAGATACCAGTACATAATTTTGACCAAACACAGGGAATACAAAATCACGCACGAAAATACAGTGATTAAATTAAAGTAGTGAAAAATTTGATTCGCCTCTCCTGTAAAATTTTACCAATCTGGGTTAAGACCTTTTGCCAAAACACCATCATATTTTCAAGAAATCAACCACTTAAGCTTTCATTGATTTAAATGTGAATCAACAATAGCAATAATGCAATAAAAAATAAATGTTTTCTCAGTTTAGGAATTTTAATTTAGATGTATTATGACCTGCCTCCAAAGAGAAAAGATTGAATTATTATTTTATAGCCAAAGAGAAAAGATTGAATTATTATTTTATAGCCAAAGAGATATATTTTATCTAGATATTTACAGCCATTTAGCAAACGGTTGTCATGGTAACTAAACAAATAATGAGAAACTGAAAATGATCTATGAAAATCAGGTATTTGTGGGAAAACTACTCNCCCCCCCCCCCCCCCCAACATCCTGGACTCCTAACCATTAAAATGAGCGGTTGTTTGTCAAAATCTGTTCAGTCATTTACTAGTAATTTCTATTACCGGAAATGGGCTTATCAAATTATGTATAAGATAGCTTAAATATTGAATATTTACTAGTCTTATTGTTTTCTAGGTTTATAATATCAATATTAATTAGTTCCACAATGTTAAGTTCAATGAAGACATTACACAAAATAGCACCCTATTGACGGGTATTTATGAACTTTATATTTTTAGGCCTGTGTCTTACTAGCGCATAATCAAGCTGAGTTTTAAGGATGAGGACGGTTGGATTTAGAGGAAGTGTACTCAAATATTAATGAAGGCAGAGTATAAAAGCATTTTGAAAAAAAAAACCTTAAGTACACCCCTTGGTAATCAAATACTGGTCTCCCTGTTATCAGCTTATTTAAAATCCTTTTAAAAAATGTTTAAAAACATAGCATGTCTTTTATCTATTTCTTATGTGTGTCCTAAACAAAATCTTGTAAAAATAAATATTGAAATCTCAAAGTTTTTATACTTTAGCCTACACAATAGTAATCTCAGGGTGTCCAAAGCTGGTAACCCATTACAACCTATTAAATTATTTTTCCAAAGTCAAAATTATGTAATTTATTGAATACCAAACTAAGAATATTTAACAAACACAATCATCATTTCACCATGAATAAAGAAAACAAATTATTTAAATTTAATCTCAAATTTATGTGAATTTTGCACCTATTACAATGGAGATCATGTTAATTTTTTGAGCATGAACAAGACAAAAGCTGCCTTTGGCTTTACTTTGTGTAAGCAGGGTAGTCTTAACATTTACAACACACACTGTCTGAACAAGTTTATCCAAAACATTTAAACATCTTGGACTCACACGCAAATTATGAAAATTGTTCAAAATGAAAGTGAAGTACAATTGATATGAAATTTTTACAGTCCTTTTGTTACAAGCTACAAGCAAGCACACTTACTGTCAGGAAAAATGTTTGTTGTGAAAGCTCACGACCAACTCTAAATCTCGACAATTTTATGGCCAATTCTCCATTTATGATTGGCCTAAGGGCTGCATACAGCGGCTCTATTTAATACAAGATACCATTTCCCTTGTACTATTTTGATCAAGTTTCTTACCGGTGGTTATAAAAAATAAATACATTCACACCTTAAATTGACATTAAAGGCTCAATCTACACCTTATGACTGGCGATACCACTACAACGTTTTGTCAACCCTCCCGGAAAAGTGAATAGAGTTGCAACTGTTGCTGAACCTCGGCAGAAAGTGGAAGATCTTTCAGATATTGTCTGAATGCAATGACTATGCGATAGATACTGCTGTTAACAGCATACTTGAGTGCAGCCCTCATTCTGGCATCCCTCGGCACCTGCTTTGTCCCCCTCCTAGCTTTGTGAATTTTTTCCAAAGTTTGCTTTAGGTCCAATAGACACACAATAATTGCTGGCAGGTCCTTGAGGGCGATGCCATATCTGTCCTCTTTCAATGATGCAGTCACCAACAATGAGAGCCCTTGGACTGACCAAATCACAGGGTGAGCCTGAATAAGTGTGTAACTAATCTTCATTGATGTCAACTCTCCAAATATGTAGTTAATCCCTGGTTTTTTAGAAATGCTGGAGGTCACATTGCGGATATGCTTCATAGCAAGGTTGCATAGGGTTTCATCTTTAGCTGGTGCAACTAGTGTATTATCGCGGGTCTTGTCTATTTGAGCTAAAGACATATTTCTCAAAGCATGTGTTGAACTGAAAGAAGTAATAGGTGAACTTATTGTTTGAATATTTTGTTCTACAGGCTTTGAAAGTGGAGGCGCATCACTGTTTATGCACTTTAGTTTTGAAGTGAAACCGTTGACTAGTTTAAGAGCCTCTTCAATAACGGCATTCCAGTTGTATGGATGGCCACCAAGCTGGCTCAGTGAGAAGAGCTGTTCTCGCCGCTCAATTTCATTTTCAGCCAACGTTTTGAGATCAAAGTAGGCAAGATATTGAATGATTGGAATATCGGTAACAGCCAGTGCTTGGTAAAGTGTGAAAGAGTTTGTTGCTCCATGTGGTGCCACAATAGGAAACTTCTTGGATTCTGTCAGAAAAACTTTAAATATAAGTTTGATGGAGTAAAGTGTGATAATAAACATACTAGAGAAAAGCCATGTTAACATAAACAAGTGAAGTGTGAAAATACTTGTTGGTACTCGTTCAATCTTTTTATCATAGGGAATGAAATCAATTGCAGCATCCATAAAATTGCTACCTTTCCAGTAATATAGCACAAAGCATAATATGGTTGGAAGTACAGAATCAAACAATGCTTTCTTTAATGTTGGCACAAGAGACATTTTGACCTGAAAATATTTAGTCTGCTGTACAACCGGAAACATAAGATATTTAGGACCATCAAGATACTCGCAGCCGAAGAGATACAAACCCATCCAAATACCATTAAAAAGTAAAAATACATTTTTTTCATCTATGCAAACTTTACTTTCAAAACTAGAACTACCACATTTGACAATAATGTGATCTTCAACCAAAAACAAGAACAGCCAGATAAGTGAGCCTCCGATTAGTGAATAGAGTTTTGCCAACAAAATGTTTCGAATAGAAAACATGTTCCGAAATAACGAAAAACGTGTTTGAGAGACTGGACCAAGGCTGAGCAAATCTTTGCTACAAATTATTCCTTGGCAACAAATAACCAAACTAAATGGGCAAAGGTAAAGCAATGTTCCAAAGGAAAGTACTTTATGGAAAGATGAAGATAGCCATTGGATCGGATGCCATGGTTCAAACTTGGCAGCAAATAGAAATAGCGATAGAAATAATACATGTAATATTATTGTCCAAATAATGGCATTAATTATTCGTCGTTGTATAAAAATATATTTATTCGTTATGGAAATCATCCCGCCAAATCTACTTCACTAGTCAGCAATGAGAAAAACATCCAAACATAAATGCACCACAATTGTAGACCTTTCTCTAAAGTTAGTAGAAATGTTTGTTTTGTGTACTTAAAAAAACTAATTTAACTTCCCATTCACACAAAAATTAAATTACAACAGCCATTTTAATATCAGAACGAAATTTGATAACAAATGTAACGTAAAGTAAACCAACGCTTTAGCCACGCAAAGATATTAAAGGTATTAACATAGAACAGAGACATCTCCCTGTAACTTAGTTAAATGAAAACAAACTTGAGCGCTTTAATGAGCGAGTTATAAACTAATAGACTAACGCTAGGTCCAAGGACGTAATACATTCAACATTGTGAACTGATTACATTAAAAATGTGATTTACCTGAATTGATTTTTTATTCAAGAAAAATGTATGTTATTTATTGAGAAATAATAATTTTTAACTTTCACTCTACCTGACAAAATGGAGGGAAAGTCATGTTTTAAATCCACCATTAGACATTTTGTCTCTCTATTCCTAAATCCGATGGTTTGTTACGTGTTTAATCTTAAATTCATAAACCGATTTTAAAAAGTTTAACCAAATTTGGCAGGAATATTCTTTAAACTTTCTGAAGTAAGTTTTTTACAACTATTGTGAATCTGACATCTTAAACCACATGAACAATGGCTATCCCTATCCTCTATGAATATAATGTAATATTGAATTTGGTATTAATTCGTTTTCTAATTCGACTAATTGCAAATAGGCCTACACGGATAAATTTCAACATGAAATTCAAAGAAACATCTTAAAAGACTTTAGAAATGATATGAACATGTACGGTGAGATTTACTGTTTACACAACTACTTGGGTGCAGCAAGGAGGAACACTTTTTCTGCAAAACCGAAATTTTAAATTAGTTCAAACTTCTTGTATTTAATTGCATAGAACGACATATTTATTATTTTGATAAAATAGCTAAATATTTCATCTTAAAAGGTATATTTTGTAGAGCTAATATTATTTTATTTAAAGCATGTTTGTAAGATTTAACATTATAAGTAACTATACATTAGAAAATACAAATTTATATTTCAATTATTGTGTAGTACACTTTATTTATAAATTATGTAGGGCAAAAACAAATACAAGTTAATGAAATTTACTAAGTGATAGTAATATTTTAGTAATTTTTTGGGGAGTTTTATAATTTCCTATTCACACTAAATAATATGCACATACAATTTTTGTTTCTACCTAATTTATCCCGGCGATTTTTTTTAAATGACTTTAAATATTAAAGTATCGGTCGTGTGGTATCAAGTGAGCGTTAGGGAATTGTTGTGCCATTAGTATATGATAAATGATTATGTTTATTTCACCCACAGCGACGCCAACGCCTCAATTTCACAAGACATAATGGAAGTTGGAGATGAACCAGTGATCATGTAGAGACAGCTAGAGGAAATAAATACAAGGAATTTATGGTTGTGCGATGATACCTCAGGAAGTGGTAGATGTAGGAGAGGAATAACAGGTGCGGGATTTGAATCAGGGTTTTTAAATATGGATTCTGAGGGGCAAACGCAGAGCATGAGGGCTACCTCCCCTGGCAGCGCACTCATGATTATTTGATAGCATAATTTTCTGTCAGCAATGAAGCCGCTTTTCATGATTATGAAGGAAGAGCCCTAAAACTAAATTGAGGAAAACCAAAACTAAATGAAGGAAATTAAGACCAAAATGGAAGAAATTAGAAACGGACCGAGGTAAATTCCTATAAAAATTAAAGAAAGTACGAACTATGAGGGGACAGCTTGTCCTTGGGGTGTGAAGTTGTGTGCCTCTCAGGTACTTATAAACCATAAGCTTGAAAAATTATTATTCGCATTTACACAACGATTTTATCTTCCCATTATAGTTTCAAGATATTTATGTTTTCGATTTGGGTAATAGTGGGGAATGTTTTTGAAATAGCATAAATCAAGCGCGCAGATATCAGCAACTTGCAATGTGAAACCAAACCTTCACGTCCCTTTATATATTGTTACCAGCTGGCTACGTTAAGCTAACCCTGCCTTTCCTGCGTGTGATGGCGCTTTTACGTTCGCACCCTGAAGCTGAAAGCTTGTGAGATATGTATTTTGTATAGCGTGAACCAGCAATATTGTTGTCAGACCTGCGTGTTCCTGCCTCTTAAGGAGCATATTTGTACTAAGTACAGCGTGAGTGTTTCTATGTAGGGTAATTTTAGGATTGTGTTGATTTGTTAAGTTATATGTTGTAACGTTGTACTTAGGTAGATTTAATTGTTCAATAAATGTTTCAAGATTAACTATTGAATTGAAATAATTAGTTATGCCATATGTTGAATTCTGAAAAGAACAAACATAAACAAAGAAAGTGAAAATCCAGTTTTCAAAAGCAGCTCAATTCCAAATATTCATACCAAAAACATGCTGGATTTGCGGCTGTAATGTGTAAAAATATTTGTACTGTTTCACGTGAACTTGTGAGCACAATGAAAATACATACGTATGTATTCATGCAGATTAATAATACAGATTTACTTTCTTTGGAATGAATTTGCAATTTTTTTATTTTTACATGTTGTTTGTATATTATTTTTCATTTGAGTGTAAATACATTAATTTTTAACAAATAATATTGACAAAATGTTTATCTCTTTTTAAATGTATTATTTATAATAATTATTAAAAAATCTAATGGTCCGCGCCCTACAGCTTCTAAAGTGACGAGCCGCCACTGGAACGAAGTGAGGGAATTGAAAAACTATCTGGTATAAAACCGGGAAATAATGAAAGGCAAAATCTTGGGTTATTTAGGGTCACTGATTACCAACCTTAAGGGGGAGTTTCCCGCAGAGGTTGCCAGAAACTCACCAACAAAAGCAAATCAGGTTGAAACTTTTGACCAGGAAATGGGGGCTCATTAGAAAAGACTGTAGCTTCAGGGGAGTAAATAAGTCCTGAACTAGTATTGAACCATATTTCCGTGCTGAGACAACTTGACCAGCAAATGACATGGATAAAGAAGGGCTTACAAAACCTGAGTCTAGAAGTGTGTGTGGTTAAAAAATCCCAAAGTGAGGCAATGGTTACACTCCAAATAAAGAACCAAGAGTTATCCCAAGTCAAGGAGGGCTTAGAAGGTGCAGTTGGGGTACAATGGTGATCCCATCTTACGAACCTCCAGTCCTGTTACTTTCTTTGGAGAAAATTTCTGGAGGAGAGACTGCCTAAGTTCAACCAATGGTACCGGCAAAACCCCATCAGCAATATCACAAACCTTGAGGAGATGGTTAACTAGTTATTTTTAAATATATATAAACAAAATTTGAATGTTTCGTGCTTTATATTTTAAGTGGAGACAAACTTTCACATATTTTAGTGATAGACTGAACGTTGTTGTCATATTTTAACTAGGGTTTATTGTATTAACTATACCGTAAATAATAAAGAGACAATAAATAACCAATAAACAAACTATAAACTAAGACCGAACCTAATAAATACAATGTAAACCTAGACTGATTCCATAAAACATTAACTTAAGGGCCCGGTCAATGGTCGTTGGAAGTGAAGAGTCGCGTCAGCGCCAGCCCCCAATTGACGGTAGCTGAAGAAAGCAATTGA
>CABEEJ010011414.1:0-11103 GCA_901482245.1 Timema douglasi | reverse complement strand
CTCTCCTACCTGTCAGATACCACCTCTCCTGTCAGATACCACCTCTCCTACCTGTTAGATACCACCTCTCCTACCTGTCAGATACCACCTCTCCTGTCAGATACCACCTCTCCTACATGTTAGATACCACCTCTCCTACCTGTCAGATACCACCTCTCCTACCTGTCAGATACCACCTCTCCTGCCTGTCAGATACCACCTCTCCTACATGTCAGATACCACCTCTCCTACCTGTCAGATACCACCTCTCCTACCTGTTAGATACCACCTCTCCTACATGTTAGATACCACCTCTCCTACCTGTCAGATACCACCTCTCCTGTCAGATACCAACTCTCCTACCTGTCAGATACCACCTCTCCTACATGTTAGATACCACCTCTCCTAGCTGTCAGATACCACCTCTCTTAAGCTGTCAAATACCACCTCTCCTACCTGTCAGATACCACCTCTCCTGTCAGATACCACCTCTCCTACCTGTCAGATACCACCTCTCCTACCTGTCAGATACCACCTCTCCTAGTTGTCAGATACCAACTCTCCTACCTGTCAGATACCACCTCTCCTACCTGTCAGATACCACCTCTCCTACCTGTCAGATACCACCTCTCCTACCTGTCAGATACCACCTCTCCNTACCTGTCAGATACCACCTCTCCTACCTGTCAGATACCACCTCTCCTACCTGTCAGATACCACCTCTCCTACCTGTCAGATACCACCTCTCCTACCTGTCAGATACCACCTCTCCTGTCAGATACCACCTCTCCTACCTGTCAGATACCACCTCTCCTAGCTGTATGGTGGAAGCCTGTAATGGACTTGTGTGTGTAAGACAGTGAATAAAATATCTAATGGCCTAGGTATATATAATGTACCATAACTATGAAAAGGAGCCTATAATGGGAATAGTAAGGCATACCACCAACTTAAAAAGATATAGGGCCTACTAAAACAATAATTAGGCCTAAACAACACATTTTAATATGTTGACAAGTTAAAGTCATAACTTAAAATGCCCTTTGTATAAAAAAGACTCCTAATAGACCATCGTGATGTGTTGCATTATAATTTGTTTGTATAATGCATACTGTGACAAGTGTTAAATAAAACTTTCTTTAAAATAAACAGGGGTAACTCACCCATCAATTGTTATAAAATTTATTGACCTACAGTCAGTGCAATAATTTTCCGTGCTATGCTTGGTCCAAGATTGCCCATAGTGAACTGTTGAGGTTATTATGTTGAATATTTCATCTTCAATTGATAATTTCTCGGTTGTTCCTGGAGTGAAAATATTGGGATAGTTATTTGACCCAACAATTTTCCCCTCTTCGTTTAATTTCCATAATGTAGAAGTTTTTGAATTAGTGTGAAGAATATGAAATGATAAAATATATAGTGCCATGTAAGTGATACATGGCACTTCACTCATTTTTAAATATCTTAATGGATGAAATATTATTAACTTTCATGTACTTAAACACCTCACAATCTAATCTGGGGACGCATTTGATTAAACATTTACTTCGTTGATAATGCTTATATTTGTAACCTGTTTATTGAAATTGGAATAATATAAATTAATCTGAACCAGAACTATTAAATAAGATATTTGCCATCACAGATAAAGACTCAATTGTTTGCCTTTGACATACTGATACTCGGTTCTTTCGTATTTAAAGTAACCAATCAGAAAATCTCTGTGCGTTTATATTCTGAACTGTTAGAAACCTAACTGCTGGAACGTGTGAAATATAGTTAGATTAGTTTGTGGGCAATAAGTCAATATTAAGGCTGAGCCTAATTATAAATACACGGCTCTAAACAAACAGTTTTAAAAAATATATTCAACAATTCAACATTGTTGTTTCTTATTTATTTGAGTAACATATCTAGGTATCTTTCATAATTCTTATGGAATTTTCAAACCACGATAAAAAAAAAAAAGTTAGTGAAATAATATTTTCGCTAAAATGTTTCCATTTAAATGCATTTTAAATAGGAAAACCAAAATTATTAAGGGATTTATTTATTTTCTTTGTAAAATTAAGCTAGATGTTTTTTATAACATGTCGTTTAATTAATTATTTATTCTTCTTTTTAAATATATATTTTAGATTCGGGCTATGTTCAATAACTACGACAATAGTGAGGCCATAGATAAAAGTATAGTGAGTGAGGAATTGAGCTCTAAATATTCCCAAGTAGACACTTTGCACTCTAATAAAAATGCATAGTTTTAAATACAAGTTTTACTTACAAATAGTTATCTTGGTTGATTAAAGGTTACGTTATTGTATTCATTACCAGTGGCGTGCGGTGACTTTTCTCAAAGAGGACTAGGTTCGAAAACAACCTTTCATTATGGGGCTAAAAAGAAATACTCACCATTTAATGTACAATATTGTAAGAGCGTATTTATTTTAAGGTTTATTCTGGCAAGAGGCTAACCCACGCTTGTACATTTCCTTGGAAGTCAAGAGTGTTGGGCTGCCATCCTGCTGAGAATAGCAAATATCTCATATATATTGCATCCTGCTGACAAGCGATCACGGTAGGACCGATATACCTTCCTGGCTTGTTGAACATCGAGATCAGCAAGTTTAAGTAATAGTAATAACACCTTGTTTAGTGATTGGTTGATTAAAAATTAGGGGTGGAGCTTCAACCCAGTTGAAGAGAACCCATGCTGGTGCATGAGAGTGGGCATCTAGCAATGATTGATTAAACCACGGAGGGAATAAAATGTGATCTGGTAGTTCCGTAAAGTTTGAGGCAGACCAGAGAGCGTTGGATGCTTTTCTAAATGTCTTGTCTGGGAAATTAGGTAGACTGACAAGGCTTTCAAAACCTAAATCGTTCCAAGACGGAATAGAATCCACAGTAGACATAGTAGAAGTGGACCGTCGGCCAGTCGAAGACAGACAAACTGAAAAAAAAAGCGTTTTTACGAAATGCGTTATGGTTAAATGTCACAAATGTAGGAAATATGGTAATTTAGCTAAAACTTGTCCAATCAACAAGTTAGTTTGTTCCCATTGTTGGGCCAAGGGACATATATTCAAATGTTGTAGGAAAAGGTTTGAAGGGAAGAAACCTCTCCCAAACGAGCAAGGGATTGGGCCAAGTCACGACCCCCAGTGCAAATAAAATTCGTCCCTGTAATTTCCACTGACAGTGAAGACTCTAGTGTGGAAGAGCTTATGGTTCTTGCAAACTGTGAGGGAGAGCAATGCAGGTTGTTAGTCGATAAAGGAGCTCAAGTTTATGTAATGTGGCAAGAAAATGTGGGAAATAGAAATATTTCCAAACCTAAATACAAAATTACGGGTCTAGAAGAACTAAGAATTTCAAATTTGGGAGAAAAATCTGTGACTATCGAGTTAAACCACGATAGATATGTAGTAAATGTACAGGTAGTAAATGCTAGCTCTCATCGCTATGAGTGCATACTTGGATTAGATTTCTGGTTGAAAAATCAGGCGTCCATTGACGTAGAAAAACGGAAACTGAACCTTCATCATAAATCTTATGATCTAGGAACAAGAGCCGAAATAGGGCCCCAACGAACTAATGCAGTTGTAAATATGAGATCAGCTACCTCATCCTGCGCTTTGGAAATGGTTCCGGTTCTAGTAAGTTTAGTGCACACTGAAGAAATACCCCCAGATGCATGAAAGATAATTCAAGCTGAAGTTAAACTCCCCGAAGTTATTGACGAAAAGTGACTTTTAGTAGAACCAAAGAGATACACTGGAAGATAAACACTGTTATGGGGATAGAAGTGTTAGTGTTGCCCTAAAGGCAGGAAACAGGGTAAGAGGCCCTATAAGTGTTGTCAATATGAGCCCTGTGGCTGTCCAAATGCAACAAGGGGTGGTAATTGTTAGCGTTTGTTATGTAAACGAAATTGGCGTCATCTGTTGGGGAAAAAACTCATGTAGAAGTTTGTATGCCACTGACCTTATATTACATCGGATTAAGGGTCAAAATAAAGTTGTACGAGCTTGTGAGGTTAAGGAGACTACAACCCCTAAACTCGAAGCTTCACTAAATCAAAAACTAGATCATTTGTCAAAGGAAGATAAAAATATTTTGAAGCCTATTTTACGAAAGTTTAAGGATATTTTTAGAGAAAGAGATAATCTACCTGCTACCCAATTAGTACACCATCGAATACATACCGGAGATGCGTAGCCTATATCACAGAAGCCATATAGAGTACCTTATCACCAAAGAGCCCTAGTTCAAGACATGGTTGAGAACCAGTTAAAGGCCGGATTTATCAATCCCAGGGAAATACATGATCCACCATGGAGTTCCCCTATAGTGATTGTAAAAAATAAGTCTACAACAGGACAGCCAGAATCCTTATTTTGTGTTGACTATAGACGTTTATATGATGTAACTACCCCAGACCTTAATCCCCTATCTAATTTTGTAGAAACGATTGAAAACATGTCTAAATCTAAAGTTTTTTCGTGCCTGTACATGACTAGCGGCTACATACAAATATGTGTTCATCCCGACGACCAATTAAAAACGTATTTTATAATTACAACAGGGGTGTACAAATGTGTCAGGATGCCCTTTGGTCTCAGAAATGCCCCGGCTACGTTCCAAAGACTGATAGATGGTATATTTTATGGGTTAACACCTACTCAAACCTTGGTTTAACTAGATGACATAATAATATTTAGCAAATACATGGTAGAACATGCTGAAAGGCTCTGGGCAGTTTTGAATTGGTTGCACCATGTCAATTTATCCTTAAATATTGATAAATGCCACTTTACAACCTCTGAGGTACATTACCTAGGTCATTATATAAGTCATGAAGGACTAAAATGTGATCCTCAGTTAGTCGAAGCCATCTAAAACCACCCAATTCCGAAAAACGTAAAAGAACTTCATTCATGTTTAGGATCACCAAACTTATATCATAGGTTCATTAAAAACTATGACAGGAAGGTGCAGTCCCAAACTAGACTTAAGAAAGGGAGCAAAGTTCGAGTGGGCCCCAGACTGCAGTGACGCTATGGAAGCTTTAAAAAACGCATTGACTTCATCTCCAGTATTAATTTTCCCTGATTTTGAAAACCCGTTTATCTTATTTACATATGCTAGCAACTCTGCACTTGGTTGTGTGTTGTCCCAGAAATTGAGGGTAAAGAACACCCTGACGCTTTCTTATTACACCAACTGAACCAAGCAGAAATTAACTACAGCACCATGGAAAAAGAACTTCTAGCAGTCCTGTGGAGTGTCAATAAATTCTGTTGCTACCTACTGGACAAACCAATCACAGTAATTACAGACCATGCCACTCTTAAGTCGTTATTTGGTCTAAAAGACCCTAGCGGTCGTTTAATGAGATGGAGTTTACGTGTTAGGGAATATATATTCACGGTGTGTCATCGACCATGAAAATTCCATGGAAATGCTGGCGGACTAGGTAGAAAAATAAGAACCATCGAATTCAGTACCCAAGAGGACCTAATAGAGCAGCAATCGTAAGATACCGATTGTCAAGTTTGGAGAAACAATCCAAGTTTCCGGGGGGGTTAATGGCTTACTTTTTCGCGAATAAAAGTACGGAAAGCACATTGGGATAACTGAGTCAAAACGTGACGACGTGTTAAAAGAATGTCACGACTCAGTTTTAGCCAGTCACAGTGGTAAGAGGACTACGTAGTTACAGGACTGTAGGTACAGGTAGGACTGTAGTTACAGGAGACACGACAGTACTCGTGGCTCAATCGACATCACGATGTAGATAACTACGTCCAACGATGCGTCTCATGCAATCATAGAGACAAATATGGAAAAACAAAAGCACCACTACAATAACTACCCGAAACAAATACGCCATTTGAAAGGATAGGTTTAGATATAGTCGATTCCTTACCAAAAACCAGAGACAACAACAAGTATATTTTAACGATGATTGGCCATTTGTCCAGGTATTTGGTAATAATCCCTATACCTGATCAGAGTGCAGACACTATAGCGAGGGTGTTTATTTTCCAGTGGGTGTTGAAGATCAGGACACCCTTATTTCTTATCAGTGACCAAGGTTCGAAATTCATGCCAGAACTAGGCCTAATGGTGCAAGTTTGCAAATTGCTCAATGTCACTAAACTTATAAATAACCAAGCTCATCCGGAGCGAAATGGCTACGTTGAACGAGTACACCAAACAATTTCTAAAATACTGAGTCATTTTGTAAATAGCCAACATGACAACTGGGACATAATTTTGCCTTATGTTGTTGCAGCCTAAAACACCAAGGTACAGTACATTCTAGCCCAAAAATGACTCCGTATGAAATTGTTTATGGGTGACCCATGATGACTCCGTTTGATTATGTTACGCTTTCTCTGAACTAAAACGAACACGCGCGACCTTGCTGAAAAACTGCAAAGTGTGTGGAGAATTGTCAAGAAAATAAATCATCTAGTATTCCAACAACAGGCAGCTCAGTATAACAAGAAGAGTGAAGTGTCCAAATACAGAGTTGGGGACTTAGTTTATCTTTCTAATCCAGTTCTAAAATGTGGTCAAATAAAAGAATTCCAACTTCAGTATAAGGGACCATATTTAGTGTTAGAAGTGTTGTCACCGGTAACAATTAAGGTGCAGCTGACCTTTCGCACTACTATTGTTCACACAAATAGGGTTAAGCCATATTTAGTTAAGTTGTTCCCTGTACCTTAGGACAGTGACGCTGAGGTGCGACCGAGAGGTTGTCCGAGAAAGACGCCAGTGATCACGTGGTGGCCCTAGCAGTGGTTCGAGACTCGATCCCGGCTGACCACGTCCAGTCATGCTGGAGAGCGAGCCTACCATGAGAAAGAAGGACACCAACTGTAATGATATCAATTTTCCTGTCTTTATTAATATTTGAGATAATATTTTAGAATACATATTTTCATATTTCTTCTTTTCTGTTAATTTAAATTAAACTCATCTTTTCTAAACTACGGCCATGTATCTTTTTTTCGTTTAGCTGCACGTGTCAGAAGCATGGTTTATTTCCGGGTTGTATTGTGAAGTGATTAATAACAGGTGCAAATTAAAGCCATGTACAATTTTAGTTTTCACGCCCATAGAAAATAACCCCATTGGTCGATGGAAAGAAATCGAGTAGTGATCTGGGTTCGAGAGTATGAAACCACGGGGTTCACAGTCCTCAGCTCAGCAAGACACTTGGCTTGTAGAAGCACTTCTTCTCCCCCGCTTGATGTCTAAGGGAGTGGACGTGTTTAGGATGATCATATCAACATGTATGAATATATAGACACATTGACTATTTAATGTATATTGTGTACAATGTTTACACGTTTGACAAAACTGGCTCAACTGTAAATTTAAATTCATGTGAAAATAAAACTACACTCTGAAGTATATGAAAGTTTTTAGTATCTATAAGATAGCACCCACTCGTACAGTTATAGAAGAAGGTGGAGTGTTACAAATGGCTCGCAACGTGTGATGTTATCAAAGATTTCAACGTGAGGATGTTACAATTGGCATGCCAACTAGGGGCAACAACGTGTGACGTTACAATTGGCTCCCAACTGGGGCAACAACGTGGGGCTGTTACACAACCCTCTACGTAATCGGAGCACCTCGTCCATTTTTATAGTCTCAGAAGGCGTAAGTAAAATGTTCGCTTTTATTTTTTTGGTGTTTTCTAATGCGTTAAGTGAAGCAATGAAAATTATTGAATTGCCTGATGGAGTCATATTTGAAAAGAAAACAAACATAATTTTATCTGATAACAGTTTTAAAGTAGTAGTAAATTTTGACTTGATGGAATTAAATGTAGAAAATACTAAACTGTTCAACTTGGTAACTTGTATAATTAACGTTGAGTTGCCGGATGAGTTGATAGAAAATAATTATTCATGGTATCAAAATGGGAAAAACCCACTGAGCAAGTAACTGAAACCTATAAACTGTATCAACAAGAAATTAACAGTTTTACATACTTGTTACTGTACTGAGTTCTTAAATTTTAAGATGGTTTTAAAGGTAACTTCTGGTTTCAATGATAAAATAAACTATAAAGGAAGCCAGTAACAATTTATTGTCCTTAGTGGACATGTATACATTTATATGCACCCCTAACCAATTTTCCTTTTTTACAAAAAAACTATATATTTAGACAATTACTAAAAGCATAAAATTACCTATACTATGGATATTTTCCTAGCCCAAACCATAGTGTGAGACTTCGTCTATACTGAAAGATAGCGCATAAACAAAATACCAGTTTAAAAAAAAGAGAAGGAAGATTTGGAGGCTTGCATCAAATACGATGTTTCCCAAAGGGACATTTTAAATCATAATCGGTTTAAAAAAAATTTAGAATTTATTAGTTACAAAAAAAAAACACTTTACTATAAATATAAGAAAAAGAAGAAAAGGCTTACATTCACCATAACTTTACGGATTTATTTAAAAAAAATCACATTATTAAAAAAAGACATTTCTTTAGTAAAAGACAAGAGACAGGCAAGTTAATAATGATAAAAATAACGTCTAACCGTAATGCTTAATGCCCTTTATAATTATAATTTATAACATGTGGTATATAGGATCACGTCAGTTACATCGTACAACACAAAAGCCAGGTCCCATTTTAGCTTGTGGTAGCGCTACATAAAGATACAAAATAAATAAACCAAAAAATCAAAATTAGGGAAATAAAACTACACGAACCTTTACCTTATAATATTACAAATAGAAAAAATTTAAAATCAAACCCCACAAAGATTACAAGAGAATTTTTTTTAGCGTAACATGTCAATCAGGTCCAGGAAGAGAGTGAACGAGATAGTCGCGTCACCTTTACTGACAGGAAGTTGTGTCTCAGGAGAGGCCAATCAGAGACAAGAACGCAAGACAAAAGGACCAATAGCATTAAAGTTATTACTGCTAACCTTTACAAAATACATTGAAACTAAGTATAAAAAAGGAACAAAAAATAACAACACCCCCTCTCACCGATTGCAGTTAAATTAATTATATTAAAAAATACGTACATAGAAATTTAATTACTAAGAAAAGATTTAGTTATATTAATTTCCGCCCAGATCACCAACTCCTGAGAAAGAAATACAGAAAAAAGGTTGGCATGCTATCAAGTTTATTTTGATTAAAATTGGGTTTGGAACACAGTCTGTTGTTTTTAATTAAATATATATTAAAGATATTGTCAAATTTTGGCGATTTGGTATCATATGGAAAAGGATGTTTAGAATAATTTTCTGCCAACAACAAAATCACATCCGATGACCATGGTGGCACCATTTCTACCAGTTCTCTAAACACAATCTCAGCGTGCATTGATTGGTCGAATTACACAGACTAGTGTCGGAACTAATGCGAAGAAAGTGCCTGTTCTTTTCTCACAACTAGTATGGTAGCCAGTACCGGGAGGCAGAACTAGTATACTTTTTTGATTGAACGACGCTATATGATGACGTGCTAGCTAGCACACTGGATTTCAAGTACGAACTAGTGTCGTGTGTTACGGGTATACGTACCTAATTTAATATATCTATCATCTGCTGGGGTTTAGAGTAGTTCTGGTGACAAGAGTTGGCAGCCCTGAAATACATACACGTCGTCAGTATTGAATACTGAATAGTCAATACACAATACTGATAATGATGCCTAACCATATAAAATTGTGGCTTTTTGCAACTTTATTAAACTATGGGTTTTCTTTTACAAATGCGGGAGGAAATACCTTGGTATTATTGGATAATCTTGCAATAAGAGAAACTCATTCTATGTTCTTTAAATCACTCCAAGGTTAGTATTTTATTTTTAACTTTAGTAAAACTATTTTTACAACCGGTGTTTCACTGTTTTGTTAGTGAGCTGGTTACGTGGATTACTTTTTCCTTTCAATCCTTAAACACGATTTTAGTTGTACAAACCAATATTTCTTGATTTGAAAAGGTTTCTCAAATAATAGATGCCACGTATGTTTGTAGTTGGCCTTTTTATAATGTCTGACTGCCGTTTCAAGCGGAAAAGATTAGTCCAGGATATTATTAGTTTGAATGTAAGAAGGACTCTAATACATCATCGGCACGCACTCAAAAGAACGGCATCTCTTTTGACACCCAAAAGTGGTCTAATAATCTCAAATTTGACTAGGAAATTCGTATTCAAGCATATTAGTGCTACTTTATTCAACCTCTCACACCTTAGCTATTTACCAAAGCCTTCGCCGCATCAACACGTGTCTTTTTAATCCTTTCTTAAAAAGGAAACAAATAAAATTAATTAGCATATTATTATGTCAAAAACCTTTGAATATTTAGATGAACCTATATTTAATACTGGTTTGAGCAGTAGCGTAACTTTGTAATGATATTGCTTCGGATTACTCTAAAATATGTAAAAAAGTCATGGATGAAGGTAATTTTTCTTTAAAGTAACATATGTAGAGTATCCTTTTATGATTCATCCATGAAGAAACACGCGCTTTTCAGAAATAATGTGAAAAGGATTACAACATTAAAATATATTTTTTATATATTTTTTTCTGTCAAGACAACAACTCCGCAGTATTTAGTAAAAGACACCAATTCCCTATACCAATAAGAACCTAGCTCTCACAACACCTATCGCCAGGACTCTTTCTATTAGTTAGTTTTTACACCGGTGACAAGGGGACCAAGAGGCAAGGGGTATGTCATATATAAGCCCTTTGTGTGTATGGTTAAGGGCACAACAAGTACTGGCACAAATACACACATACAAGCAACGCAGTCAGGGACTCACTGACACTAGCACTGGCTCTCGCTGTCACAGTCTAACAGAGAATACAATAATTTATGTTATTATCACAAGTGTGCAGTGATATAAAGCATTTAATTGGAGTATGTATAAATAATTAACAGATGTCATATGAATAAACCGTGTGCGAATAAATAGCCATCAATAGTTCTCTTTCTTTAATTTATTAAATATACCGATTTAATTAGTGCTAGACCACGGAGCAATTAACAGCTAGTTAAACGGTATCTATTCCGTACAGTGATGATAGGCGCTCGACCATGGAGCTATAGACAGCTA
>CABEEJ010011413.1:0-11104 GCA_901482245.1 Timema douglasi | reverse complement strand
GCTAGTGTATAAATAATTTTATATCTGTTTTAGTTGAAATACTTGTTTTTTATTTTACAGTTCTGACCTATTCTTTATTTTATTATGGCTAAAGTGAACTATCTTATTCATAAACTTCGTTCCTCACCCACTGGTTTTCATGGGCACGATAAAAGAGGTCAGTACACTCCTAAAAACAAGTTGTTGGAAGAACGGGTACAGACAGGGGCGTTCATAGAAAATTATCCAAAATTTGAAAGCCATTATTCCCACCGGGACTGTCCCAATGAAATACTACCTCTTCTTTATCTTATTGACGAAATTAGAAACCTTTTTATTACATTAAATTCAATCGGCCACCAATGATATTGACGTTATGAATATACAGACTTTAATAAAATTGAGTTTGACTCTTACATAATCCCATCAAATGAAAATCAAAATAACAGATTTCGTTGATTAAATGTTGATAACCATACTGTTCTACCATCTAATATCTATATTCGAGTAATAGTTACAGCATCCGATGTTCTACACTCTTGAGCTATACCTTCATTAGGAATTAAGGTTGACGCAACACCCGGTCGGCTAAACCAAACAAGAACTATAATTAATCGTGTATGATTATTCTTTGGTCAATGTTCAGAAATTTGTGGAACAAATCATAGATTTATACCAATTACAATTGAAAGAGTATCTATTGTATCATTTTTGAATTGAATTAAATCTATAAGAGAAGATATTTAAATCTAATTGATGACTGAAAGTAAGTGCTGGCCTCTTAAACCATTTTATAGTAATATAACAAATACTTCTAATGGAAAGATTAGTTAAATTATCAACGTGAGTATGTCATATAGTAAAACTAAAGATAAAATTTCTGCAAAAGAAACGGAAAATCAGACAATTCTCGTTTTTCATTTACAACAGGTCCTCCCATCTCCATTTCTATCCACGGACATTGTGTATTACAAGAGACTTCTATCAGGGTACAATCTAACCATTAGAGAGTGCTCTTGTATGCAATATTTAGAATGTTATATGTGACATCTAGCAACAGGAGGTAGAAGTTCTTATGACATCGCAGCTTCTGTCTACAAGAAAATCATAAGTCTACCACCTCAAGTCGAGCACGTGATCACTTATACAGATACTGCAGGTGGACCAAATATAAATATTAATATGGCCTGTATGTTCACTTCTGTTTTGTATGAACAAAACACTAAATATGAATGACCAGAAATTTCTTCTATCTGGTAACACCAGACTTGAATGTGACACTGATCGCTCAAGAATAGAGAGAGAGAGAAATGAGAGAGAGAGAGCTAAAAAGAATATGTATGATCTGAAAATGAAGATTATGGTCCCTCGTGACTAGTTTCAGTTTGTAAGACTGGTCAGAGGACAGAAACCCTTTAGTGTCACTGAAATGACCCAAAATGACTTTTTGGCATTTTCTAAGCTCTTGATAAATATTCTCATTCACAATTAAGAGAATAAATTGAAATGATTGAAAATAAGATAGCTTAGCTATACACCTGATTTTGGTGTAATACAATACAAGTATTCGTAGGCTGAAGTAGAGCCATTCAAAGTTCTTAACCTCAAGAGAGATGTAAGGTGAGGGAAACTCAGCAAACAACAGACTAATGTTGGTGAAACAATGACAAATGTTGTTAATCGCTCATACAACCAACCTTTGGGTAAAATCCACTGAAAAAGCAGGACTTACTTTCCATGTTAACCCTAATAGATCAAGATTGACACGATTTATAAAAGAAGCTGCCGATTTCTGGTCGAGCTTTAGAAATTGATGAGATCCAAGATAAATTCGATGAAGATAAATAATATAAGTTTTTTTTAATGATATAAGGGCATCAATTTGTCACAATGAAAATAAAATATATCTCGAGCATTCTTTATTTTTTTCAAAGCTTCAAAATATTTAGTTATCTCACTTATTAGGTTTCCCCAACTTACCAAACAAAATTTTTATACATTGTGTTAAGATGGCTAAACATTATATTCTGGGAAATTAAGAAATCCTTGGTTTGTAGCCAACATTTAGCAACAAAACATAAACGTAATATTATACATGTATGATTGAGTGTAAATTAACAGCAATTATATAATATGTTATCATTTCTAATCTGCTAGAAGGAAACAAACTATCTCTGAATTGAATAAAACTCTCCTGAAAAATTATCAAAAGTGCACATATCAGGTTTTGCCATTTAATCACAGAATTATGCTAAGCTTAATAATATTGAAATTTTGATATTTAAAATACATTAACCTAACTTGATAGGATTGTTCGGGGAACTCTTGAGATGTCAGCCCTTATTTTTATGAGTTTGCTTGCTTTGGCTCTGTCCCAACTGACTGCTCCCAGGCACCGTTAAATGATGACCTTTGCTCAATAAGACATGGGTGTTGTTTGGTAACAATGAGCTCTCTTACTTGTCTAGCAGCAAAACAACAATGTTTACGGTATTTCTGTGTCAAAAATGATGTCCATTGTCGTAACAATTCCTGGTCAACTCCAACTAATTGAAAAGGAAATGGATTCCTGCGTCAATCTTTAAATACATCTGCCCATTCATAGGGTAGCTCTACTCTTGACCTTTGGTTAATAAGCCCCATATGTTTGTCTCTCATCTAATGGGAAAAGTCAATTGGATAGAATCAATTCTTTTAGCAAAATGAACAACATAATGAGCAAATCTGAACCAAGTGTGATACTTGTTCTGGCCACAACAAGAGTTACAAAATATGTGGAGTACTCTAACTTCTTTATTCAAGATTTGAAAAATAAAATGGTGATGTATTGAGCAGACTTCGTCAGAGCCTTTTTTGCCTATTATCTTTGGGTAAGTGTATATAACTGATTAGCCTGTTGATAGCACATGAATATTAATGAATCGATTGTCAGTTGTATCTTATGATATACATCATTAGTCCTTATGTTAGGAACTGGCAGGTTCTTCAAAAAGTCTATTGTTATAGCCTCCACATTGACAGTCCACTTTTTATTTTAGAAATCCGTTTCCTCTTGTAAACACTTAAGATTTAATTTTATGAACTAAATTCTCTGGGGTTTGTTTAGTTTATATTTTCTTAAGTTTAGCTTCATCAGCCATTGCGACCTTTTATACATCTAGTGCTTTCATCTGAGCAGTATATGCATCACATATACTGTACGGGTCAGAGTGGAGGTATCCAAACGATATATTAAATTTATTTACAAAATAGTTCTGTATGATTCATAGAACACTAATAAACTAGGATATTTCTTAGAGCACAATTGATACATTCTGGCAAGAAAGTTTTTGTACTATCATGGGGACTATAATGGATTTTTATACATTTGAACGAACAAATATGTGTGTGAACTGCATTGACTATCTGTCCTGGAAATTTCCAAGGTTGATTGGTATGCTAATCTCGTTTGGTTATTGGAGTATTTCCAGTTTGTTTCATTAATGTTTGTAAGTATTCAATTTTAGCTCCTGGTATACCATGTATTGTCATAAATTCCTTATGACAAACAGAAACTTCTATGGTACGACCATCACGCAATAATAATATATTGTAACTGAAGGAAAAATCTCTCAATTTTGCAACATTATCATAATGTATAGGCATATGACGTTGAATTGAATTCAAACTAATCAAATCACATAAATATAAAATCTGATTATCATTGCTTGTCAACAAAATAAAAACTTGACATATTTTTTTCTTTAATCTTCTGAAGTATTTTATAAACATTTAAACCGTGTGCATTAGTTTCTGTGCCTCACATTTCAGTCGGCCCATGTATCTTTCATCCGAACTAGCACTGGCCACGTTAATCAGCCTCTCTACTGTCTGGTCCGCTCCATAGTCCATGTTCTCTTAGTTGTCCGTGACGAGTTTCCCACTTTACTCAGTGCCCCTGACTGACTCAGTACTCCTGACCGACCCATCAGACCCGGTGCACATTGCGCACGTGGCTCAGGTTATCAGTGTGGTCTCGTACAGACCCTTGGATGATCCTGAACCATTGGAGGCGACAAAAATGTTGTTGGCGTTAGCTGCTATAAGACTAAACAAGGCCCCCGAAAGCAACGGTATCAATAACACGGTCCTCAGAATGTGGCCCATAGAGGTGATTAACTTCCTCGTGGAGTTATTCATCGCCGTCCTGTTACTGAGTCAATTCCCCGAGCTATGGAAGTACACCAACTTCCTCTGCTTTCACAAACCGGGTAAGGACACGGCCCTAGCTTACTCTTGCCGGCTGATCAGCTTAGTCGACTGTTTGGCCGAGTTTTTCGAGAGACTACTACTGACAAGACTGACCCGACATGTTCGCGAGGTGGGCATCTTGGTGGACGACCAATTTGGTTTTCGGGTGGGACACGCTACGTCTTACCAACTCGTCCATCTCGTGGAGCAGGTCACGAGGAACTTCAACATCAACAGTCTGACTGGTTCTGTCTGTCTCGAGGTAGCAAAGGCCTTTGACCGTGTTTGGCACGAAGGTCTACTTTTCAAACTCCTCTCCCTGAACCTGCCCTTCTACCTTGTTAAGGTTTTACAATCTTATCTATACCACTGCACCTTCACCACTACCTTTAGGAACGCCACCTCCCAAGTCAGAAACATTTGGCCTGAGTGCCACAGGGCTCCCTCGTGGACTAGGTGCTATTCAGTCTGTATGTGAACGACATTAAATCCCAAACGGCTATAGTAGTGGAGTCGTGGTGAGGACAGCTGGTGGAGGGGTGACTCTAGAGGAGTAGGAGGGGTGGCTGACCACCTCGAGGACAAGTAATAAGGTGGAGAAGAGCACAGCAGTGCTCTTTACATGGAAAAGTAAGTTCTACACTCCGGCCCCACAGCGGCTGTTCGGAGAACAGATCAGATGGGCGGACAGTTTTTAGTACCTGGGACTTACACTGGACACCAAACTGACCTGGAGACAACACTGTAACGAGAGACTTGACAAGACGAGGTAAAGGCTGGGAATCCTTTTTATCAACTCTATCTAAATAAGAGTGGCCCGTAACACTATTCTTAGTTTGGCGTCCAATATGGCGACGATTGAAATCATGAATCCTTGACTGATTCAATTTTAGCGATGTCTGTGTCTTTTTATACAGCCGTATTTAAATATATAGCCAAGATTTGAAAATTGCGAACAAGTCTGGAGAAAGTAATTTCTAAAAAAAAAGCTCAATATGAGCAACGGTGTTATTCAAAGTGTGTAAACAACATGAAGTAGCGTCTTATTGTTACATAAAGTGATGAAAAAACTCACTAGGAACCGAACAATGGGTTATAGATTATAGAAGGACAATATATTTATATCAAGAGTTCATTTCTTTGTCATCTTGTTGCCAAATACGACATAACAAAATATTGAACTCTTGATTTGGCAAAGGTGAGTACAATTTTATAATTAATTATCTGTCTGTCTTTATTCTGATGAATGTTCAATTCATTCTTTATACTATTATTTATTACACTCTATTTTTTTAGTTTCAAAGGAAATAAATTAAATTCATTTACAACTAATGAATCTATCGACAATACGTCAGACATTAACAGATAACGAAACAACATTTTTGACTATGCCACCCCTACAAACACTGACGACTCAATTACCATAGTAAGAGAGACAGGACGTACGTATAGTCGGTTCAAAACCTGAGGCATGGGTATTTTAGTTCTATTCAAGCCTTTGATTGCGAACGTGGTGCATTAACTAATGACATATTGGCGTAATTGCTAGAGGTACGATACCTTACAATTTGATGGGACTCACGATCACGAACACGGAGAATAATCTGGTCAAACTGGTCGGGGTTTCGTACCTTAGATGCAACCAAATCGATCTAAAAATTATTAGGAATACTTGACAAAAGTTATTCAGAGCTAAGGCCAAATCGGTTATAGCTGATGTATTGATGATTAGAGTGAATCATACCATACCTTGATTATCTCGGTGATGGTTTCTCTGTCTCTGGTGTGGGTTTATCTACTCACGGATCACCATTTCAGAATTTCAGTCCACCTCGTTTGAAAGTTGGTCGTATGCGGATCTTTGAGTGAATCTGTGAGGAAATCAGAACCAATACCTTGGTCAAAATCTAGTGCCGCCTCTTACCAGTTGCGTTGACACTCTTGAAGCGTCCAATACCAGTCGCAGATAACTTTGAAATATCACACGTCTCCAGTCGAGCCAAAAGCATATGATATTTAAATTGAGCCACACATCCAGAGCTACAATAATAAATCGTGCATTGGACGGTGGACTCTTGTAGAACTTCTAATACACAGGTGTAGTTATTTAAAAAATCAGTTGTACCTAACTCAGCGCATATAACACCATTCGCGTATTTCTCTAAAACCTTTATATCACCTATAAGTATTCTAAAATGTTTTTTTCCCGCATTTATCAACTCTATCTAAATAATAGCGGCCCGTAACACTATTCTTATATTGGGGTCCAATATGGCGACGCTTGAAATCTTGAAGAGGTTTGTTAAAGCACACGTTCTCGACTGATTCCATTTTAGCGATGTCTGTGTCTTTTTATACAGCCGTATTTAAATATATAGCCAAGATTTGAAAATTGAGAACAAGTCTGGAGAAAAGAATTTCTAAAAAAGCTCAATGTGAGCAACGGTGTTAGTCAAGGTGTGTAAACAACATGACAAGTAGCGTCTTAATGTTACATAAAGTGATGATAAAACTCACTAGGAACCGAACAATGGGTCATAGATTATAGAAGGAGAATTTATTTATATCAGAGATCATTTCTTTGTCGTCTTGTTGCCAAATACGACATAACAAAACATTGAGTCCTCGTATTTGGCAAAAGTAAGTACAATTTTATAATTATTTCTCTCTCTGTATTTATTCTGATGAGTGTTCAATTCATTATTAATTACACCCTCTTTTTTTAGTTTCAAAGGAAAAAAACATTAAATTCATTTACAACTACTGAATCTATCGACAATACGTCAGACATTAACAGATAACGAAACAACATTTTAACAATGCCACCCCTACAAACACTGACGATTCATTTACCATTATATATATATATTCGGTTCAAAACGTGAGGCAGGGATAATTTAGTTCGATTCAAGCCTCTGATTGCGAACGTGAGTCCGGTGCATTAACTAATGACATATTGGTGTATTTTCTAGAGGTACGATACCTTACAATTTGATGGGACTCACGATCACGAACACGGAGAATAATCTGGTCAAACTGGTCGGAGTTTTGTACCTTAGATGCGACCAAATCGATCTAAAAACTATTAGGAATACTTGACAAAAGTTATTCAGAGCTAAGGCCAAATCGGTTATAGCTGATGTATTGATGATTAGAGTGAATCATACCAAAATGATGAAGGGCAAGGGTAAACAATCATTAAAAAGAAGGTTTCTTTCAAACGATTATCTGAATCTCCATAAAACCATTATAGTCATTTTTAAATCATTAACAAATTTATTGGCGCAAACTATAGTAATAGCGATGGCCAAAACCGCTAATATTATTAATTATAAATCAGATATTCAGGGTTTTAAAATTTACAATGCGGTAAATGTTCGTCTCGCTAAAACGCGCAAAGATATATCTGGGGGAGGGGCGCGCAAACATCTCGATAAATTTGAACGTTATTTTGGTGACCAATATTATTTACGCGTGTACAATACCCTCTCGACGGTCAATGGGTTGTGGTAAGAGGGGGCCTCGTCTTTGACTATGTACATAACCTATTGTACGATGACGTCACACTGTAATAAAATATATGCCTTTTCAATTTGATATTTTAGTGACGGATGTAATACCAGCTTTGAAAGAGGTGGGAGACATTCGTGTAAAGGTAAATGTATCTTTGTATGTCTAATCCACCATGCTTATTCTCGAACCAAACTGTATAGTGTAATGACTGTGAGGCATTTCAAATATTCCACCTGTTTCAATAATCAAAAATCTAATAATATTGAGGGTAAAAATCTGTTAGTAATATAAAACAAGTGTGATAAAACGAAGGGGAATTATCACGAATGTTTTAAATCCTACAGCGGGACAACCCTCATATTTGTTACATGCAGACGTTGACTCGAAAAAAGCTCAATGATAAATATTTAATTGTCTTCTTCGATTTCGGGACTAGGCAGGATGGCCCTATAATCGACTGCTTTATACACGAATCGAATTTTCTTCACTTAAAACATTATTGTATAAAATGTGAATTTAACGATGATATGGACAAAGATTGTGAACGATATGGGAAACGATCTTATTCCTTTTGGGAGAATCCGGTAGACGGATTTATCGAATACCTGAGACGACCGAGGCAGTTTGCCAATAAGATTGTTTGTCTAAAGCATAACTCCCGGGGGTTCAACGTGATATTTATCCTAAATAGGTTTCTGTCACTAAACTGTACCATTAAAATCATCGCGGGCGGAAATAATATACAATTCAATTAGAACGTAACTTAAATACTCATTTTATTTTACAAGTTGGGTGTTAAGATCCCCTATCAGAACTAATAACTAGTTGTTAATGAGGTTAAACGAATTAAGTTGTGTCTGTCATCTTACAAACTTAAACTTATTCAACTACCAAAAAAATCTCTTAATAAAACAAAGAATGAAGGTGTAGTTGTAGTCCTGAGCTAGGTGCTAGTACATAGAAAGTTCTTACGTGTATACATCTGCAGGAGTCACATCTAAATATTTAACCATGAATATCTCACTTCAGGTAGTTAGTGGAGACAAAATTTATATTCACTCAGATGATAGGTTTTCCAAACTTATATCCATACCAACTCCTAGTAGAAATAACGATGGAACAATAAGATCGAATTGAACTTTAAGCTCACACCAAATTAGTTTTACTTTCCAGAAAATCAGAGAGTTCTTGTTGTTTATTTCTTATTAAAAACAACTGTTGTCATGTCAACCAAACAAGTAAGATAATCAAAAGAAATCAATGCAGGAGCTTTTAGAAAAATGAATGGTATTATTGAAATTTCAGTGAGAATTACATGGAGATAAAAATAAAGTTAATTTGAAAAATATCAAAGAAATTGATACAGAAATATTGTTAGTATTATTTACAATGTACAACTAAAATATAATGAAGAGCTCAGTGGCCAATTAAAGTATTTATTGGCTCAATACCTTTTGGTGCTCTTTGATGAAATGGGAATGCACAAAACTAACAAGTCATCTTTGTCTGATAGATTTGAACCAAGAATAGTTAAATTTGATACTGAAAATATTACGTATGTTATGGATGGGGAATTCCCTTGCATCGTGTTTTATGACTTTAAGATGCAGCTCCAAACTTCGTGTATCTACTTAGGCTATATTTGATAAAATTATTAATGTTACGACGATTTAAAAAAATATAATTTCCGAAACACACACAATAATCTTATTCATCTCGAAGTTGTAAGATAGTAATTTCATTGTTAGACAAGCTCAAGACGAGGCTGATATTTTGAATACTGAAACAGCGCTCAAACAGACTTGTAGAAATATAACAGTTGCGGTTTTTGTGTTTCTAATAGCTCACACGCACGCAGATAAAAAAGTTTTCTTTTTGAAAACAAGTAAAGGGAAGGTCGAGAGGAAAATATACATCCTTCAGGAAGTTTCGGCCGATATGACAGGAGTAAAGATTATATTTTATTCTTACAAAAATAAATCTTGTAATATATTAGAAAAGCGTGAGGATTTAAATGTTTCTGGTGAAGTTTTTCAGCTAGAAGATTTTTAAAAGAAATTAATATTTTTTTAATGTACTACGCTTCCTCTTAGCGTTATATGGTGTTCCAGTTAAAAATGTTTCCATTGATACACATCGACACTTGTGCTTGGCTAAGCCTACAAGATTTAACAAGCCTGTAATGTTAGATTTACTTACACTGACAGCTAGTGCAGTTAAGCAACACTTTTGTCGTGTTGTTAGCAGATGAGTTAAATGCTAAAGACTAAGGATGGCTTATGAAAAGTAATTTCTTTGATCCAAAAAGAATATAATCAAATCCTGCTCCAGATTTCCTTCCGAATATGATTTTCTGACCCTGTTCAAATGTGTGTGGACCAATGTGTGGCTGTAGAAATATAGGTTTATACTATTTAGCAATGTATGTTAATTGTCGTGATCAATCCTGCACCAATGATACACTAGATGGACTAGAAGATGATATCAGTCTAGAGGAATTAAATCAAACGACGAAATCTCATGAATTTATTACCAGAAGATCTGTATTTTCAACATCAGGAACAAGTTGAAACAGATGTACAGGACGAAGAAGAACAAAAACGAGAGAAGAAGAAAATTATGAGGAAGAGGAAGTAGCATAATTCATAGAATGTGATGAAATCGTGTATTAGGCCTACAGGGGGAAAACCAACTTGTACTCTACCCAGAAAGTTGGTGGGGCAAAGAGTACCAGTAGTAAAGTAATTGTATGGGTATATATGTTTTATAATCCGTAATACGTTTTCGTCAGGCCAGTCTAACACAAGAATGACGCCTTAGACCATTAGACCATTGAAGTGAGTTATTCAAGCAATGTATATATTAGATAAAGTGGAACTGCTATAATAAATATTAAAAAAAAGGGTTTATGGTTTGTTTCATTTAGCTCTTATCTTACTACATAATTAAAAAGTGTAATTTTACAATAATTCAAATATGGTGATACATTAGAAATGCTTTGTCGTGCAATTGGTGCAAAAACACTGCTAAGAAATAAGATTTATACTTTTAATACTAAAAAATAATGTTAAAACATTTTGTCAGTCTCATCCAATAAAAAAAATCTTAACATATATCAGTTTAATTTTTAACTACAATATTGATTAACATTATCTCTGGAAATAAATAGTTTTATTTATTTGATGTAATTAAAGTTCAATTTCTGAACCGACTAATTATATCAGCACATGGGAAATTTTAAGAGTAAGAGAAGAGATTTTACCAATTTTGCCGGATGGTATTTTCATAGACCATCCAGGTTTCTTATACATACCACAATCAACATGGAACCGACTACTTTTCTGGTAACAAGAAACTTCGTTGTTATCCTTTACAAAAATTT
>CABEEJ010011412.1:0-11105 GCA_901482245.1 Timema douglasi | reverse complement strand
TTGAAATTAGGAAACAGTTCGGATCCTGTAATCTTTCTGGAACAATTAATAGAATTAAAGGAACTGTACAGATTAGAGGATCTAGATCTTTTAAGAGCCCTTCCTGAACTTTTTGAAGACAATAAAAGACAATGGATCAGAAACAACTCTAACCTTTGGAATTCCTGGGATACCTTTTTAGATTGTTAAAAAAAACCTTCTTTTGTGTAGATTATGTTGAAAGCCTAGAAAATGAAATTAGAATGTCAAAACAAATCCCCACAGAATCTGTGACGAATTACTTTATTAGGATCCAAACATTATTTAGAAGACACGGTGGATATTCTGAGAAAGAACAGCTACAGAAAATTTATGCTAACCTTAAACCCAGTATAAAAATACAAATATCTCTTAATACGATTAATTGTTTGTGGGAGCTACAAAGGTTAGCTTCTCACTTCGAAAATGCCATCAGTGAGATAGAATCATATGAAAAATTAAATTCCATACCCAGCAGCGTTGTTCCTATACAAAAATCGGTAGGAGCCTACTCCAATACAAATTATATACTTCCACGATACTATAATGAAAATTACCGAAAGTACAGTACTAGACAATACGTTCCTAACAATGCTGTAAAACCTAGTAACAACAATGATATTGGACCGCAGAGGTCAAAAGCTAAAAGGTGTTATTCGTGTAATTCCCCTGAACATTTAGTATCTACCTGCCCTATTAATAATAAAGGTGCCATAAATAACAAAAAAAAAATAGCGGTGTGTGGAAGAACATCTAGGTCCGCGCAAAACAAGAAGATAAGTTCTCAAAATTACTTATCACTCCAGAATCATACCTCTCTATCATTGTTATGTTTAGAAGCTTATATAGGAAGATACAGTGTATACCAATTAGTAGCCACGGGAGCCATTCATAACGTATGTTCTACACAGTTGTACCAACAGTTATGCAATAGTAAATGCATAAAAAAGGAACACGATTGTAATATAAAATGTATCACGGCAGACCATAATATTTTTGGAGTTAAGAAAATAATCAAAGTTTTTATTAAGATTAGCGGCCTAGTGGGGGGCATGGGGGGCTTGAAGCGTGCACTATGCTCAGTAATATTATTATTATTATTATTTCAATGATCAGAGTGATGAGCTCGACTATGCAGCGTAAAACATCTGTCGCATAATATTTTGGTACCTTAACACCTCAGAGAAAAAATATTTTAATTGTCAAAAAAATTGAAGCAGAGGTTTTAATAAATGTCGACGTATCACGACCACTTGAAATCAAAAATGTTATTTTGGGCCCGATATTACAAAGTCACGATATTCTATTCGTTAGTGCTTAACATAAGGTTAAGCGATAAGAACCACTACTTTGTATTTTACAATGTTCAGTTAGAGCTAGCGTCCTCGTTAAGCTAACACGAGGGTTGGAAAATGAATCTTATATCAAAATAAATCTTAGTTAATGATTCGCATTTTGTAATTTTTCATTTAGAACAAAACTTTTACAATAAATGAATATGTTTGCAATAAAAACATCATCATAGTTCTTTCATTAGATAACAGTTTTTTCAAAGCAAACTATTCGGAATACGGAAATTTTAATAATATCCTCAGTCTTTTACTGTATATTACTGTTGTTCAAGTAGTTAACGAGAAAGTGAGCTATGTTTTAGAATGTTCTAGTATTTGATCGCAGTAAACATGATGCCGCCCGGATTTACCCTGCAAGAATTTATAAAATGTTATTCTGTCGTGAATTAAAATATCGTCTGCTTTTTGCTCGGTGGATATATTTAAGAAAATGACAAAAGACTTTTGACTAACCAGTTTCTACAGTTTCCCAAACACCCATAGTCCGTAGTTTTATCAAGAGTAGAAGGTGCCAATATGGGATACTGATTTGTTTAATAATTNGTAATTTAAACTCTTATCACTATTGGGTTAAGACATTGGGTCTGTGTTTAGCTAAACATACTTACTTTAAGTCAATAAACTTAAATAGTTATTAAAAATAAATAATGTTTTAATCTGTAGGTATTTTTTTAAATAGTGTAAATTTTTTTTTAGAACTTAGGTGTAAATATAGGCTATAATTAAAAGTCAAATAAGGATGGTTATAAAACGTGTTTTAAAGAGTCATTTAAGTGAAAATGTATGTTCATAAACAGAAGTTTGTTTAAGCCTATATTTTACCTTTTTAAAAATTATCCAAATATAACTTTTAAGGTAAAAATACCAACAAAAATTTTACAGCTTATAAACAAAATACTAGAGTAAATAAACAATCAAATATTTAATCACCTATTCGGTTACTACATATGTGTATTGCTAATTGTCTTCTCTGCTTCAACATCACATTTCATGAAGTCTGCATTAGTGAAATAATTGTGTTCAAGGGAAATAACTCTTTTACCTAAAAGTTATTGACTCCAATTTCCCCAGTTTGGAGTAATCTTTTCGTAATAGGTCCATTACTTCATGAGTGATTTCTTTACTATTGTGACGAAGCTACATCCTTACTTCCTGGCTGTGAAAACCTGTATAGGGCCTATGAATGTCTAGTTAAGGGGTGGAATCGAGTGGGTCGAGTGAGGAGGCAGCACGACAATAGTAACGTGATTAGCCCGGGCCATATCTATTACACCTAGATTGCCAGTGTGGCTGTAGTGTCCAACCAATATTAATAATACAGGTAATTACTGAGTGTTTTTGGCATGTTCAACAAAATGAGCTAACATTTTATAAAAGATGGGTTTAGTACAACGTTCGTAGTTTAGGATTGTGATATTTAAAAAAATATAAGGGCTCATTTACCTAAAACTTATATCAAGACCGGATTACAAAAAAATTATTTGAACTCCATAATAATAGCTGTATTTTCTTTTAGATTTCAATTATTTTAATTTCTCTAGATTTGATTCGCCTAACTGAAGATTCCTTCATCGAATTGTCTTTCGCGACCATTTTCTACCCTGCATGACACAACATCATAGCTTATCTTAGAATCAATCTCGATTTAATAAATATCACGTAATCTGAAAGAGATTAAAACCCAAGAACTTTGATTTGGCATGATAAAGCTCTTCCAGGTAACTTCAAATTATGTAGTACCATTTATATTATTAAAGCTGCCCGTAATTGGTGGTTTTGAACCTATGTCTATGACACGCTTTTCAAATAAATTTTAAGAATTTATTTTCTACCAGTTATAATATTATCGCTATATTGTTGCTGTGTCATTTCATTGATTGTTCTCAAATTTAAAATATCAAGTTAGTATTAATAATGGCAGGTAGAGCACACATAACTCTATCATTATTCATATAAAACAAACACTTTAATAGTCTTTAAATGTATTAATCCTTGTAGTTTTAATTATGACCGGGTTTTAGTAATCGAAACCTCTAGGAAAGTACTGTTTCAGTTAAACTTACTCACTTCATTATAAAAAGACAATATAATAATAAAACCCTCATGTGAGAGATTCCTACAGAAAATACATGTTTTTATCATGGAATACCTTAAATAGATGACAGGGAATATTGGCTGATGATATCACTTAGTACCTTTTTATACTTTTACCCTCGTATGTGGTGTTTCCGTAAAGTTGTGGATAATATTATATTATAATATCTCGTTTAATATTGGCGTTTATATTTCTGATAAATCTTAGTTTCATTTATCAAACTCTTTCTTTTTATAAAATCAGAAATGATTAGTATTTGTTGCCAGGAAACATGAGGTATTTCAATATATTATAATAGTGGTTACCTAGATACATATAACTTTTTTATTTTTTATTTTATCTAGTTAAAATTATATTTTCATATACATAGTAAATAATTTAAAAGAAATTATTTTGTGAGCACCAGAGATCTTTTTTATAGATGCATCGCTATTTAAAACTTCATGTTGTGTGTCCCGTCACCAGCCAGTAGAACAATCTCAAAAACTTTTACAATATAAGACTCCTCCTTCTTTTAAAAATGTGAATAACAAATTAACCCTTTTAAAACAAAATCGAATAAATTGTTCTTCTCACTTCAGTCGTTCTTATTTAAAAGAGATCCGTACAATTTAAATCCAGAAAGAAGACAATATTATAAAGTCAGGAAGAAGGGTTCTTCAAGGTCCTCCAAGTTTTATTTGTATGCATTGTTTGATTTATGTCATTTAGAACAAAATTTATTATTGGGGAGCAACAGCTATCCATTGACCTAAAGTTCTAAACTGTGATATCTGTATACTTTTTAAATTATCCTTTATACATAAAGCGAAAACATTGTAATGGTAAGTTTTTACCTCGATATTGCGATTAATATTTTTGTTTTATATGATTTAAAAACGAAAACGTGGATTTTTGAATTCTGTCTGTCTGTCTGTGTTGTCTGTATCTTGTCCTAGAGCCGAAACCATTTTGCCGAGTGTTGAAACCCGGTATCTAGGATAGTTAAAAGATTTTCATAGGGTTTTGAATAATCCATACAACCCTAAAGTTAGGATATTTTATAAAAACAAATATTCGAAATCAGCTATAAAATTTTTATATGACTCGTTTTAATATTACAAACAAAATAACACAACTAATTTTGCTGATAAAATTACTTGGAGGGTTGTTTACACAGGCGGATATCAACAATGTTGATAATATCTACGCATCTATTTGAAATATGTAATTATTGGTAATTTAATAATTGTGATATTATTAAAATAAATCTATTTTAAATGAAAGATATTTTTAAATCATTCATTTCCAAGGGGAGAGGAAAATATATAGTTTTAAAGATAGGTCTGGGGAATGAAGAGATTATTTCTAGGTTATAATATAATAATTTTTAAATATTTTATTTCTGCAACAGTTATTTCGATTATATAATCTTACCAGTTTTAAGTAAATGTTTCCATTTTTAGATAAAAGAGCGTGGAAGTCATTCCGGGGCACCATGCATTTATTTTTCTATAAAATTGAGAGAAAATATTTATTTTAATGTAAAATTTCATTATTTACTCTAATAATATATAACTTTTAAACTTTTCATAAATATAATTGTGGTATTTCTATTTTTAATTGAAAGCTATTTTTCTTTTTCCACTAAAATATTGCATTGTGGATTTTATAAAATTTCTAAACTTTCAAATAAATTCATCTTATTTGATAATAAAGTAAGACACTTCACAACCTCATATGTTTCAACAGCATTATTTTCAATCAAAATTATTGAAAAACAAGATGGTGGCATTTTGTTAATATGGACCATGAGACATACTTTGACAAACAATTTTTTTCAATAACTTATTTATGTTTTAATAAATTGTTTATAAAACTAAACACATTGTCCTTTAATATTCACAATTATGTGGTGGTAGAATGGAAATGGAAAATCATTTAGGAAAATCCACCCCTCGCCCACCCGACCGAGATTCGAAACTCAATCTCTCTGTCCTCGGTGGTCTAGCTCAAGATGAAAATCACGGGTTAGAAAACTAGGACTTAGAGCTGATTACGTAAGTAGATTTCCCTAGCACTAAACATATCATTTGAGCCTATCTGATCAGAAAGTTTGAGTTCCTTAGCACTGAGACAATCCTACCTGAGAACTGAGCACGACAGTTGAGTTCCTAAGCAATGAGACAATCCTAACTGAGAACTGAGCAAGTCAGTTGAGATCCTTAGCACTGAGACAATCCTGCCTGAGAGCTGAGCACGTCAGTTGAGTTCCCTAGAACTGAGACAATCCTTCACGATAGAGATTAGAACATCAGTTGAGTTCCCAGCACTGAGACAATCTTATCAGAGAGCTTAGAACGTCAGTTGAGATCCTTAGCACTGAGACAATCCTACCTGAGAGCTGAGAACATCATTTGAGTTCCTTAGAACTGAGACAATCCTGCCTGAGAGCTGAGCACGTCAGTTGAGTTCCCTAGAACTGAGACAATCCTTCACGATAGAGATTAGAACATCAGTTGAGTTCCCAGCACTGAGACAATCTTATCAGAGAGCTTAGAACGTCAGTTGAGATCCTTAGCACTGAGACAATCCTACCTGAGAGCTGAGAACATCATTTGAGTTCCTTAGAACTGAGACAATCCTGGCTGAGAGCTGAGCACGTCAGTTGAGTTCCTTGGCAATTAAACAATCCTACCAGAGAGCTTATAACGTCAGTTGAGTTCCTTAGCACTGAGAAAATTCTATCAGAGAGCTTAGAACGTCAGTTGAGTTATTTAGCACTGAGACAATCCTGCCTGAGAGCTGAGAAAGTCAGTTGAGTTCCTTAGCACTGAGACAATCCTGGTCTGAGAGCTGAGCACGTCAGTTGAGTTCCCTAGAACTGAGACAATCCTTCACGATAGAGATTAGAACATCAGTTGAGTTCCCAGCACTGAGACAATCTTATCAGAGAGCTTAGAACGTCAGTTGAGATCCTTAGCACTGAGACAATCCTACCTGAGAGCTGAGAACATCATTTGAGTTCCTTAGCACTGAGACAATACTACCTGAGAGCTAAGAACGTCAGTTGAGTTCCTTAGCACTGAGACAATCATTCACGATAGAGATGAGAACGTGAGTTGAGATCCCTAGCACTGAGACAATCCTTCACGATAGAGCTGAGAACGTGAGTTGAGTTCCTTAGCACTGAGACAATCCTACCTGAGAACTGAGAACGTCAGTTGAGCTCCAAGCACTGAGACAATCCTTCCTGAGAGCTGAGAACGTCAGTTGAGTTCTTTAACACTGAGACAATCCTGGTTGAGAGCTGAGAACGTCAGTTGAGTTCCTTAGCACTGAGAAAATCCTGGCTGAGAGATGAGAACGTCAGTTGAGTTCCTTAGCACTGAGACAATCCTGCCTGAGAGCTGAGAACGTCAGTTGAGTTCCTTAGCACTGAGACAATCCTGGCTGAGAGCTGAGAACGTCAGTTGAGTTCCTTAACACTGAGACAATCCTGGCTGAGAGCTGAGAACGTCAGTTGAGTTCCTTAGCACTGAGACAATCCTTCCTGAGAGCTGAGAACGTCAGTTGAATTCCTTAACACTGAGACAATTCTAGCTGAGAGCTGAGAACGTCAGTTGAGTTCCTTAGCACTGAGACAATCCTTCCTGAGAGCTGAGAACGTCAGTTGAGTTCATTAACATTGAGACCATCCTGGCTGAGAGCTGAGAACGTCAGTTGAGTTCCTTAGCACTGAGACAATCCTGGTTGATAGCTGAGAACGTCAGTTGAGTTCCTTAGCACTGAGACAATCCTTCATGAGAGCTGAGAACGTGAGTTGAGTTCCTTAGCACTGAGACAATCCTGCCTGAGAGCTGAGAACTTCAGTTGAGTTCCTTAGCACTGAGACATACCTTCCTGAGAGCTGAGAACGTCAGTTGAGTTCCTTAACCCTGAGACCATCCTGGCTGAGAGCTGAGAACGTCAGTTGAGTTCCTTAGCTCTGAGACAATCCTGCCTGAGAGCTGAGAACGTCAGTTGAGTTCCTTAACACTGAGACAATCCTGCTTGAGAGCTGAGAACGTCAGTTGAGTTCCTTAGCACTGAGACATAACTTCCTGAGAGCTGAGATTGTCAGTTGAGTTCCTTAGCACTGAGACAATCCTGGTTGAGAGCTGAGAACGTCAGTTGAGTTCCTTTGCACTGAGAAAATTCTGCTTGAGAGCTGAGAACGTCAGTTGAGTTCCTTAGCAATGAGACAAACCTGGCTGTGAGTTGAGAACTTCAGTTGAGTTCCTTAGCACTGAGACAATCCTTCATGAGAGCTGAGAACGTCAGTTGAGTTCTTTAGCACTGAGACAATTCTGCTTGAGAGCTGAGAGCATCATTTGAGTTCCTTAGCACTGAGACATTCCTTCATGAGAGCTGAGAACGTCAGTTGAGTTCCTTAGCAGTGAGACAATCCTTCATGAGAGCTGAGAACGTCAGTTGAGTTCCTTAGCACTGAGACAATCCTGGCTGAGAGCTGATAACGTCAGTTGAGTTACTTAGCACTTAGAAAAACCTGCCTGAGAGCTGAGAGCGTCAGTTGAGTTTCTTAGCACTGAGACAATCCTGGTTGAGAGCTGAGAACTTCAGTTGAGTTCCTTAGCACTGAGACAATCCTGGTTGAGAGCTGAGAACGTCAGTTGAGTTCCTTAGCACGTAGAAAAACCTGCCTGAGAGCTGAGAACGTGAGTTGAGTTCCTTAGCACTGAGACAATCCCGGCTGAGAGCTGAGAACGTCAGTTGAGTTCCTTAGCACTTAGAAAAACCTGCCTGAGAGCTGAGAACGTGAGTTGAGTTCCTTAGCACTGAGACAATCGCGGCTGAGAGCTGAGAACGTCAGTTGAGTTCCTTAGCACTGAGACAATCCTGGCTGAGTGCTGAGAACGTCAGTTGAGTTACTTAGCACTTAGAAAAACCTGCCTGAGAGCTGAGAACGTCAGTTGAGTTCCTTAGCACTGAGACAATCCTGGCTGAGAGCTAAGAAAGTCAGTTGAGTTCCTTATCACTTAAAAAACCCTGCCTGAGAGCTGAGAACGTCAGTTGAGTTCCTTAGCACTGAGACAATCCTGGCTGAGAGCTTAGAACGTCAGTTGAGTTCCTTAACACTGAGACAATCCAGCCTGAGATCTTAGAACGTCAGTGGAGTTCCTTAGCACTGAGACAATCCTGGCTGAGAGCTGAGAACGTCATTTGAGTTCCATAGCACTGAGACAATCCTGGTTGAGAGCTTAGAACGTCAGTTGAGTTCCTTAACAATGAGACAATCCTGGCTGAGATCTTAGAACGTCAGTTGAGTTCCTTAGCACTGAGATAATCCTGGCTGAGAGCTGAGAACGTCAGTTGTGTTCCTTAACACTGAGACAATCCTGGTTGAGAGCTGAGAACGTCTTTGGAGTTGCTTAGAACTGAGAAAATCCTTCATGAGATCTGAGAACGTCAGTTGAGTTCGTTTGCACTGAGACAATCCTGTATGAGAGCTGAGAACGTCATTTGAGTTCCCCAGCCCTGAGACAATCCATCATGATAGCTGAAAACGTCAGTTGAGTTCCTTAACACTGAGACAATTCTGCTTGAGACCTGAGAACGTCAGTTGAGTTCCTTAGCACTGAGACAATCCTTCATGAGAGCTGAGAACGTCAGTTGAGTTCCTTAGCACTGAGACAATCCTGGCTGAGAGCTTAGAACGTCGGTTGAGTTCTTTAACACTGAAACAATCCTGGTTGAAAGCTGATAACGTCAGTTGAGTTCCTTAGCACTGAGAAAATCCAGCCTGAGAGCTGAGAACGTCAGTTGTATTTCTTATCACTTAGAAAAACCTGCCTGAGAGCTGAGAACGTGAGTTGAGTTCCTTAGCACTGAGACAATCCTGGCTGAGAGCTAAGAACGTCAGTTGAGTTACTTAGCACTTAGAAAAACCTACCTGAGAGCTGAGAACGTAACTTGAGTTTCTTAGTACTGAGACAATCCTGGTTGAGAGCTGAGAACTTCAGTTGAGTTCCTTAGCACTGAGACAATCCTGGCTGAGTGCTTAGAACGTCAGTTGAGTTCTTTAAAATTCAGACAATCCTGGCTGAGAGCTGAGAACGTCAGTTGAGTTCCTTAGCACTGAGACAATCCTTCATGAGAGCTGAGAACATCAGTTGAGTTCCTTAGCACTGAGACAATCCTGGTTGAGAGCTGAGAACGTCAGTTGTATATCCTAGCAATAATATAATCCTTCCTGTAAGATATAAACCAATAATATACATGCAAAGAACTGTAAACTTCAGTAAATACAAATTTTTATATAAACACTAATATTAATAATTGTAGCGGAAAGAGCTAGGCTCTCAAAATGCTGGACTTCACTCATTCTTAATCTTGCGTGGTAGTTGACCAGCTAATTTAAAGTAAACACTTCACTCCTTGTTCTCATATCCTCTTATAAAACAAAAAATTTAAATAAATATTAATATCTTTTAACTTTTCCAACACGTAAGGTAAAATATTATGACCTTCAAAAAAATATAACCCGGAATATTGGTGGATGTTGATGTTTTTTTTCCCCCCGAACCCTAAAGAGTGGATTTGCAATTTAATATAAATTATAGGATCGGAATTTTTCATATCTACGCAACTATTTGGGATATTATATATTTTATGAATGCAAAATTACAGCACTTTAAAAATAATAAGTTTGTTTGAAATATTTTATTATAAAACCAATAGTTTCTTAGATATTAGAAAAATATTGATATAATTTTGTCAGCTTTAACTGTACAGAGATAATGTCTAAGTTTTAGCGTAATAATGATCTAATCCCCGAGAGTAAGTAAGTATTTTCTAAATGTTTGTACAGCAATGATCTATCTCTCTTAGCAAAAATTATAGCAAAAAAATATGTGGAACAAGCGGAAAATTTCCGTTCATGAAAATAAAAATAATTAATTTCCTGGAAAAATGTTTCACTTAGACTGTACTCCACGGGAACAGTTGTTATTTATTACTATATTTTTTCTATTTCTTAGAGTCGAGCATTAAAGCGGGTATTAAAATAAATTGAAATTGAAAAAATGACCTCATTTTATGTGCTGTAGGGCATTGTTATGCCAAAATTCAAATGACCACTTAATCAAAAAGAAGTGTGCAACTAATATCTCTAAAGTGTATGGATTGTGAGAATCATTTGAATTAAAACATTAACATCTTTAATAATCAATAATCAGGCTCCTTTGACAATGAATAAATATCTTTTCAGATTGAAAACAATTGTAAAATAAGATTCAATTTCTATATAGACCCAAAGTATGTAACAACACTGATCCCTTCACAATGATGGTTATCCAAATAAAAAATAAAAACTTAAGCCCTCCACCAAGATATATATCCAATATAAACAATCAACACTAGCCACTCCATTAATATGTTTGTCCAATATAAACAATCAACACTAGCCACTCCATTAATATGTTTGTCCAATATAAACAATCAACACTGATCACTCCAACAAGATGTTTGTCCAATATAAGCAATCAACACTAGCCACTCCAACAAGATGTTTGTCCAATATAAACAATCAACACTGACCACTCCAAAAAGATGTTTGTCCAATATAAACAATCAACACTAGCCACTCTATCAAGATGTTT
>CABEEJ010011411.1:0-11112 GCA_901482245.1 Timema douglasi | reverse complement strand
CTCCAGTCCTATCAATGAACCAACACACAATAATATTGCCTAGCGCCTGTAAACTAGACTGTACTGGCTCGAGCGCTCGCTCCAGTTTGGCCGTACACTAACGTTTAGCGTCCATTGTTGTGTTTTCCGAATGTCCAACAATGACGGGTAAGCTTGGGGTTCTAATACCGGTCAGGTCTACTGAGGGTGGGTTTCCCTAAACGATTTCCACAACCCTTCCACGCAAATGCTGGTAGATTACCTCTAAAATGCTTCCTACCTCATCCCTACCCCAGTAGAGTAATTATTATTATATATACATATTACCTGAACAGGTAGTAAGACGCTATGTGATAATAATTGATAATTAAAAAATGTTAAGCATAAATTACCACCAAAGGCTTGTTCCAATTTATCTTCTTCCTCTCCCTTTTCTTCAAGGAATTTTCTATTGTTCAGAGGGGAAAAACACACAGTAAAATTTCAGTGTGACTATTTTAATGGTTTCGTTTATAATTTTACAACTCAGTTTAAGTTCCAGTGGCTCAGTACCATGGGGGGTGGGGGGTGGGTCGTTAGGGTGATGATGTTAGACCGGCGGATTGATTTACGACTCATTATAATGTTACTCATGTGTGTTAAGTCAGTGTGTGTGTGTGTGTGTAGGGGGGCCTCTTATGACGTCATACTACTATGTCGTTATTACTCACTATTCCTTTTGCCATTAGTACATAGTGAAGTGTTTATGTTAATAACATAAAATAGTGTTCCCTCCTGATTTAATATAACTTTATCAACATGTGTGAGTATGTGGCGTCAGATAGCTCCTGATTATTTCGAGAAACGAGTTAATCTTGTCTAGACTAAATCTGTAATACCGAACATCTTATCCACAATTTCTTCAGGTTATCGGGTAACTAAAAACCTAATTTACTACCGACTGGACATTTTGCTACGAGATTTTGTGTTCTTTATTTGAAAATAGGGATGGAATTTATATTTGTATAAGTGTAAAACTATTTAAAATTAAAATACTTTTAAATAAAAAAGTATTTTAAATGAGGATATCTTCTAAGAAATAATGAGGGAAACCTTACTATCACAGTGCGCTGTTAGGTTAGGATTTTTGTGCACCTCCCCTTATTATTGGTTTCCCATATCAAGAGAAGGTATTGTAATCGTGAAAAACAAAATCACTGGCGATAATATGATGAGTCCTAATGTTTTATATGAGCCCAAACCCAAAAAAGTGTGTTTTACAATTCTATCTGGGTTCTGTTCAAACTTGATGTTTGGATTTTGACTATAGCCCTCAAATTAAGGGTAGTTTACTGATGAATGATTCTTTTTTTATTCAAAATTTTTGGAAATTGCTAAAACGATTTTGATTTAAACATATATCTAAGATCCTAGAAGGTATACTAAACAATATTAGAATTGTATTATTATTATTATTATTATTATTATTATTTAGCACCGCGTATTACTACCCGTTTGGGTTATACGGATATGTATTAATTACACCAATGGGTTAGGGATTAGGAAGACCTAATTTAGAGGAAATACACCCACATTTGCATAGAGGGAGAGAGGCAGACCATTTAGGGAAAACCACCCTCAGTGCACCCGATCTCCCCGTCTTGGGCAGTCTAGTCCAACACGAGATTAGCGCGTCAGACCATGCGGCCACCAAAGCGGGTCCTATTGCTGTTGAATAGTTTAGATGTTTTTTTAACAACGCAGTGGTCGGAAATGGAAAGATATTGCAGCCTTCATCTAAACGTTCTACACTCGTTACTGTGAGGGTAAGAAACTCCGCCTAAAATGGAGATATTTCTTTGGGAGGGAGGTAATTATGGCTTCCTAATCACCCATTTGTAAATTAATGTTCATGATTAGCGAAATACAAGAGTTGATTTCATAACGGTTTCTCATTGCACACAGATGTATTCAATTTTAAATTTGTAAAGGGCTTCTTGATCTATTCATGTACAATACGTACGTAAACTATTTCCTAGTTTTAGTTTTCTTAATCTATGGAATTAGGAGCTCGAAAGTTCACTACCACACTCACAAACAGTACGCCACCTATCCCTATCTTGAGCTAGTTCCACCCAGTCTACCTCATTACACCCTATCCCTATCTTGAGTTAGTTATATCCGGTCTATCTCATTACACACTATCCCTATCTTGAGCTAGTTCTCTCCAGTCTACCTCATTACACCCTATCCCTATCTTGAGTTAGTTATATCCGGTCTATCTCATTACACACTATCCCTATCTTGAGCTAGTTCTATCTAGCCCACCTCATTACACCCTATCCTTATCTTGAGATAGTTCTATCCAGTCCACCTCATTACACCCTATCCCTATCTTGAGTTAGTTCTATCCAGTCCACCTCATTACACCCTATCCCTATCTTGAGCTAGTTCTATCCAGTCCACCTCATTACACCCTATCCCTATCTTGAGCTAGTTCTATCCAGTCCACCTCATTACACCCTATCCCTATCTTGAGCTAGTTCTATCTAGCCCACCTCATTACACCCTATCCTTATCTTGAGATAGTTCTATCCAGTCCACCTCATTACACCCTATCCTTATCTTGAGATAGTTCTATCCATCCCACCTCATTACACCCTATCCCTATCTTGTGTTAGTTATATCCAGCCCACCTCTTTACACCCTATCCCTATCTTTGAGCTAGTTCTATCTAGCCCACCTCATTACACCCTATCCTTATCTTGAGATAGTTCTATCCAGTCCACCTCATTACACCCTATCCCTATCTTGAGCTAGTTGTATCTAGCCCACCTCATTACACCCTATCCCTATCTTGAGTTAGTTATATCCGGTCTATCTCATTACACCTTATCCCTATCTTGAGTTAGTTATATCCGGTCTATCTCATTACACACTATCCCTATCTTGAGCTAGTTCTATCCAGTCCACCTCATTACACCCTATCCTTATCTTGAGATAGTTCTATCCAGTCCACCTCATTACACCCTATCCCTATCTTGACCAAGTTATATCCAGCCCACCTCATTACACCCTATCCTTATCTTCAGATAGTTCTATCCAGTCCACCTCATTACACCCTATCCTTATCTTGAGATAGTTCTATCCAGCCCACCTCATTACACCCTATCCCTATCTTGAGCTAGTTCTATCCAGTCCACCTCATTACACCCTATCCTTATCTTGAGATAGTTCTATCCAGTCCACCTCATTACACCTTATCCTTATCTTGAGATAGTTCTATCCAGCCCACCTCATTACACCCTATCCTTATCTTGAGATAGTTCTATCCAGTCCACCTAATTACACCCTATCCTTATCTTGAGATAGTTCTATCCAGCCCACCTCATTACACCCTATCCTTATCTTGAGCTAGTTCTATCCAGCCCACCTCATTACACCCTATCCTTATCTTGAGATAGTTATATCCAGTCCACCTCATTACACCCTATCCTTATCTTGACCTAGCTCTATCCAGTCCACCTCATTACACCCTATCCTTATCTTGAGATTGTTCTATCCAGTCCACCTCATTACACCCTATCCCTATATTGACCTAGTTATATCCAGCCCACCTCATTACACCCTATCCCTATTTGAGCTAGTTATATCCAGCCCACCTCTTTACACCCTATCCTTATCTTGAGCTGATTTAACCAGTCTATCTCATTACATCCTATCTCTCTCAGGTATATCCAAATGTTATCCTCCCATCTGCGTCTAGTTTTTCCCACTGGTCTCTTCCCATTGGTTTGCCAGTTAACATCCTGAATATAGTTCTAGATTCTCCCATTCACGCTGCATGTCCTTCCCACAGTAATCCACGAGACTTGATTATCCTTTCAATGTATTGTGATGAGTACAGGGTATGTAACTCATCAATTTGCAACTTCCACTCCCAAATAACCTCATCTCTTTTTGGATTAAATATATATTCCTAAACATCTTATTTTCAAACACCTTTTATCTTCTTCTTTTTCGTCATGTAAGGTCAATTTTATACAGTGGTGATTGTTTTAAATGTAGTGAATTAAATTTACCACATTTTACAACCAGTGATCCGGTAATATTATTGTTTTGAATATCCCGAGTTACATTCCTGGACAACAGGAGAGTTGTCGACAACTTACAGACCGAATAATAGTGTGCATCTCACGACTGTATCGTCCCCATAGTTTCCACTCTAATATTGTTATTGGTAGTCAAAATTGTTCCTAAATATTTAAACTCATTAACCCTGTCGGAGGATATGTGGTTTGCAGTAACCTGTAAATGATCGTCCCTAATTTGTCTTCTCTGTATGATCATACTATATTCCATTCACGATAGGTATTTACCTGGATCACAGTTCGAAAATCATATGTTTAGGTTTTGGGTCGCCAACACTTGTACACAGTTTTGTTATATATATAAAAACCTTTAATTACCTGTTATATATTACATTTAAAATAAGTAAACTTAAGTTTTCTCATACTATTTCATTTTTTTAAATAATTTCTTTTTGTCCAACTCGAAACAATATTTTGAACATAATTAAAAGGACTTATTTTTCGTTTTGGAACGTTACTGATTATGTTTAATATAGTGCACATATCAATACCTTTTAATACAGACATCGTATTTACTTGGAAAAGAGATAATACTTGTCATTTTTTTCACATACAATAAATGATTTTATGATTGTTTTATCTTATTTTGTAATATTTAACTGAATAAAATATTTTCATCAACTGCATGTCTGCATCATTGTAAAAAACTTGTTTACCGTCATGTTCAATCATATGGCTTAGATTCGTCAGTCGCCATTTTGAGGCTATGTTCGTTAGAAGTTTTTGTGAAAGTGGTGAGAATATTTTTTTAAGTGGAATAAAACGATAAATAAACTTTGTGTCCGACCTAAAATAAATATATAAATAATATTGGCCTAAATTACTGTGGTTGACTATCACATTAATATATTACCATCTGTTTTCATTACAATCATCCAAAGTGATAGATGTCAGATGTTGGCGTAGTGATATATTAGGGACTACTTCTAGTAACATTTCCAGCTGTCATCCAGGTAAACTTAGCTCGTGAATGCCTAATAGTAAGACAGTTGTAGTAGTAAGCACATGGGTGTAGTATACTGTCCACACGACTACTAGTACTAAGTGGGACATTCATACATACATACGTGATTACATGGACTTTCATAATAATATATTCTCGTTTGTCGCAGATTTGCTTAGCTAACTATAAAATCTTTATCGAAATTTAGAACAACTGTTATACTAAATGAGATATCAGGTGTTTGTTTCCGAAGAGCTGGTTGGCTAGGCCATGGCCAATGAAGGGGACACACGACTAGGTAAGGTTTGAGTTAGGAAACACCCGTTTACATTATTTACCTGCTGAAGCGCATCAGACATCTAGAAACCCGCCATTATTTAAAAACAGGTTTGTTAATTTGAAATATGGCTGACGCCAAACTAGAGGCGAGAGCTATTAACACCTACCTATACAATTAAAAACTTACATTTTAATATTCATGCTATAGTAGTAAGCTTATGTTCAATGACGTTTCATACAAAATGGCGTCATTCTGAGATCAAAGTCAACTGTTATAAGCATAGATATAGACTTCCTCGAACACCTACAGTAGCCCCGTGGCTTCTTTGGTGCTGACTGACAGCTCACAGCCGACTGTAAGAAGTGACACCTGCTAAACACATGTTTTTTGCAGATCACTTGGTTCGGCGTAGGGATACATAATTTGGTCTGGTAGCGTTTCAAAACCGTCAGCTGTCAGTCAGCACCAAAGAAGCCACGGGGCTACTGTAGTCTTTGTTAATAAAGTAACAACATAAAGTTGTCAGACAATAGATTACTTTCCTAGTGGCGGTGTTGATGCTTCAAGAGCTACGAAATACTTCAGTGAGAAGATATGTCGCTCCAAATAGGTGGTGCCCTTAAGTAGGAGTGTAGGGGACGGGAGATAATGTATGTTTTAGCGGTTTTTATGGCAAAATATATTTTTGGCGAAAATAAATCAAGCAATGCTTCCATACAAACATATAGTTTAATTTTCTTCATCTGATGATATCAACAATTGTTGAATATCTGTCATGAGCATGGCGGCATTAGATGACAAACTTTTTGAATTAAGAGAAAAAGTTGTTATTAAATTATAGGACACCCTTCACAGATATACAGCAACTATTAATATGACCAGGTGAAGAAAATTAAACTTTATTTCTACTGGAACAATTATATATTTATTTATTTTTGCAATAAAAAATAATGTTGTTATAAAAACTGTGACCTGGTGGTCTAGGGGGGTAAGGTGTCGGACTTCTGAGCTGGGGTCCGGGGTTCAATCCTCGGTCCCGGCACAGATTTATCTTCCGTCGCCTCTGACAAGACGTGTATTAATCACAACTTGTGAATGTGTGGAATGCCAGGCCTCCACCGTGGTTCGGATCCCCGGACCTCCAGCACAGAAGTCTGACACCTTACCACTAGACCACTAGGTCAGAGTTGAACGGGTAGTAAGACGCGGTGATAAAATCAACTCTCTTTCAAAGAATGTTTCCCGAACCGGAAGAGCTATGAACCGGTCCATCGTGCCGTTTGATTCTAACTGGGAACTGGTGTTTGTTGTGCAGGTGTTCGAGGCCCGTTGCAGCCAGTGCACTGCGACAGGAAGCCGTTTATGACGCCCCCACCCCCCTCCATCCCCATCAGTCCTGCCGTCCCCCACCGCTGCCAACACCGCCCACACCTTCTACGAGAACATCAAGTACACCATCTAGCGACCGCAGTGAGATACACCCGACAAAAATAAACCCATTCGTTGGGGTGTGCGTTGTACACCTAGAGAAAATAAACACGTTCTCGGAAGAGTGGGAATTTCTTGCCTTGGATAACAGTGGTGCGGTACAGTTGGGGAATTTAGGGCGGGGGTGAACTTTGGTAGAGAACACTTGGGTAAAATAGTTACTGAGGTAATTTAAAATATCACGCTGTTTATTATAAAATATTACGAATCATAAATATCCCTCAAAGTTCTAGTATTGTTTTTCCTATTTTGTATTTAATTATTATTAAATTATTTTGTTGTTTAAAGAACTATTGTTAGTTTGTTTTTTTAAATGATAGTGTATGTTAGTTAATCTTTGATATTGAAATGTTTAGTCTTCAAAATAGAATATACTCCACTTATATTCTATTTTAATCATATAAAATAATCTGTGTGCTGAGAATTATTCTAAAAAAAAATCAGAATCAAATAATATTAAAATCCATTACAATATAATAACAGATCATATTAAAAATAAAATAACTATTCAAGTTTATTTTGTCGAATTTAAACGAAGTAATGTTTTGGCTTATTTCAGTGTAATCTTCTCGTCAAATATTTATAAAACAAAAACTAAAGTGATTCATGTATTATGGTACTTATATATTGTTTTTAAGATGCCATAAAAAAACAACTTATTTCCGTTACATGTCTTGTTAATTATTGTGTGGTAGAGTAAGGTTTATGTACTTAGAGGTTTTAGGTGGATGTTTGTAGAGCCAGTAGTTTTAAGACTGAATGCAAGTGTAAATATCGGAAACGTGTAATGTAATCAAACCAGTAATTAAATATAGATACGTTCACAATGGTCGAACAAGTTTTTAGAGCTCATTAACTTGTCATCAATGATAAAAAAAATTTCACCCAAGAGCTACAGAAATATACCAAATATATACAATTATTTTAAGTATGTATTATTATTAGCACCGCGTCTTACTACCCGTCCGGGTTATATCGCACTTGTGCTAATGTGTAATGGTAGGGTGATTGTGAGATGAAATGGAGGACCTACAGTTTAACGTGGAATCCGAACCACGGTGGTGGCGGGATATTCCTCACATTCACAAGATGTGTTGTCAGAGGTGAAGGAAGGGTTTGATAATCAGATAAATCTGTGCCGGGACCGAGGATTGAACCCCGAACCCCCAGCACAGAAGTCCGACACCTTACCCCCCTAGACCACCAGGTCACCCTTAAGTATGTAAAAACAAAGCTTGTACACTGGACGGAAAACTTAGAATATCCGGTTGTATTTTAAAATATGTTACGTACAAATATGAAAACTAAGCCATGAAGATATTATTTCATCTTGTTCGTTCCAAATCGAGTATTGAACAATCAAGATATGTATTTGTATTACTAATATTGTTGTCACCAAGGTTATTAACTTATTGATCTAAGTGGTAAGGATGGATAGGGTAGTTTTAAAGTATAGTCGGTCAGATTAGCCTGGAGAGAGTGTAAAAACCAAAGTGATAACATCACTATATCCAGTGGCATCCAATCAATAATCCAACCTGAATATATATATATCACTGGATATCCGGTCTATTGTGAGTCTAACGCCTTATACCACGCTCTCACCTGTACGTAAATCAGAATATGATCGAAGTAGCCACATAAACCGTGTTGTTTCCCATAAGTTCACGTGTAACTATCTATCTATTTTCTAAGTTTAGAGGGTGACCTGGCGGTCTAGGGGTAAGGTGTCGGGACTCCTGTACTGGGGGTCCGGGGTTCAATCCCCGGTACCGGCACAGATTTATCTGATTACCAAACCCTTCCTTCACCTCTGACAAGACATCTTGTGAATGTGGGGAATGCCAGGCCTCCACCGTGGTTCGGATTCCACGTTAAACTGTAGGTCCTTCATTTCATCTCACAATCACCCTACCATTAAACATTAGCGTAAGTGAGTATAACCCGAACGCGTAGTAAGACGCGGTGCTAATAATAATAATAAGTTTAGAGGCCTTACCTTTATTAGATATAAATAGGTTTCGTGTATTACTACGCTTTCGGGCCAATTGCATATTTACACTGGTGGGATAGGGACGAGGAAGGTAGAATCTAGAGGTAATGTATCAACATTTGTGTATAAAATACCTCGGCGCGCCCGGCTAGGCTTCAATTCCTCGTCCCAAGCGAATCATACTAGATACAACGTATACGTCTATCCGTGTGTCGCACCTAGAGACACATAGTATAAAAGATATGTTTGAAAGAAATGTACCAGAATTCTCTTGAGGAAAGGATGAGAAACCCACATTAGTGCTCGCGGTTTTAGGAAACCACCTACACTGATCGTGGTCGGGGTTCAAGACCCCAATCTCCCCCGCCAATGATATGTTATTTTTAAACACGTTTCCTACCTGTGACGTCACGGCAGGGCAAGATGGGATTCCCCTGTTGATGAATTTACGTTTTATTCAGCGAGTTTGAAAGATATAATGTTGAGACGAAAACCATACATTCTTAAATAATTCTAAAAATTGTTCTAGTGTGTCATAAAATTATTATTTTTATATTGAAGTAGTTTTTTTTGTAAAAGTATTTTTTTATAACTCGTCTACAACTCAGGCTATTTGGTTTATTCACGAAAATGTCCTTTAGGAGTCTTCCTGCCAGGATGGGGATTAAAAAAAGTCAGTGGTAGTAAATATTAAAGTGAATGTGTAAACTCGTCAGAAGAAGAGGGGAAGTGTTATCAGTAGATTAAACAAGAGCCCTCTCAGGGTGAACTGCTCATTTTCTTCCCTCTCTTTCTATCTCGTGCATTGGTGTCTAAGTGTGATAGTGCTTACACTGCTTAGGTGCGTCGAGTTAAGATGACACCTGCTTAGCAAAATAGTTTCGAAATCTCCCAACGTCATTAAAGCTAACAAAATATAGAACGAGATTTTCCAATCTTTTTCTATCGATACCCAAAGTAGTTCTAGATAGATAGCATTATAGTTAATGTCCTCAAATGATCAGATAAAATATGTTTTTATTCAAACTAAACTTCTGTGGCGGTCAGTTGCACACAATACTATTCTAGATCCGAGTTTTTTTTACTAGCACCGCGTCTTACTACCCGTTCGGTTTATACGTTCATGTACTAGCTACGCTAATGATTTTAGGAATCAGGAAGGTTATATTTATTGGAAGTGTACCAACAAATAACGCGGAGAAAAAGTGGAGAACCATTTTGTAGAAGTCTCCCTCAGTATCACTACCGGCTGAGAGTTGAACCTTGATCTTCCAATCAGTGACCGTACGCTATCGCGAGAGTAGCACGTCAGACAATGCGGCCACCGAAGCGTGTTTTGAGTCTGTAGCATAAGTTTTTTTTTCTCTCCAAGGTTACAGTTTTGAAAATACATTTAAAAAAAGATTGGAGTGCCATTTTATTAAGAATTTTAAAGTAAAAACATACCAGTTGATATTATTATTATTATTAGCACCGCGTCTTACTACCCGTTCGGGTTATACGCACTTTACGCTAATGTGTAATGGTAGGGTGATTGTGAGATGAAATGGAGGACCTACAGTTTAACGTGGAATCCGAACGACGGTGGAGGCCCCGGCATTCCCCACATTCACAAGATGTCTTGTCAGAGGTGAAGGTAGGGTTTGGTAATCAGATAAATCTTTGCCAGGACCGAGGTTTGAACCCCGGCCGCCAGCATAGAAGTCTGACACCTTACCCCTAGACCACCAGGTCACCGACCGCTTTTAACTATTCTCAAAACAAGGATGAAAATATTGACCGTGTGAATGGGCGTCGTATATTTTTAACAGTGGTCAGAGTTCTTGGATACAGATACAGATGTCCTGGGTTCAATCTCCAGCGCTTCCAGAATCTTTCTTTGAAACAGTGGAGTCTGTAACGAGGTCAAATGAGACAATACTTGAATGAAAAATTAGCAGCTCTGGCTTAGAAAACTGAGATCAACGGCCGGAGGGTTCATTGTCATGACCTCTTTCCGTATAAGTTGGCACTACCTTCGCCAGCAGACGGCGGCCGCTTGGTCGGTCGGTATAGCTAGATGGCGGGCTAGCGCCAGTGAGTAGCTGCTACTCTGGCTATTCATTGAGAGATGGCATGATTATTCCGGTACAATTTTCTCTACTGAATTAAGCACAAAAATATCGCCAAGGATGTATGGAGCATAAGAGATAAGTCAAACGCTTTGACATGAACATAGACACGGACATAGAAAAGTAGACAAAACCGTGTCCAAAAGTAAATGACATTCAGGCCCCATTATACCCCCCTCCCCTCCCCC
>CABEEJ010011410.1:0-11114 GCA_901482245.1 Timema douglasi | reverse complement strand
GCACTAACCAGCACTAACGTAGCACAAACGATGGGCGTTTTCAAAAACCGGGTGGCTAAAAGTCGGGTGGCCAGGACGACACACATTTCGAATACACGAGTAAATATTTCCACATTGTCCAAAAATCATGGGGACATCTAATCAAAGCAAGGTTTTGCAAACTCTCGGAAAACCCTGGTTTGGAATCACTTGCTCAGAGCGAGGCATCGTTCTTTAAGACTTACCTCAAGAATGTTCCTTTATTCCAAGAATTCGAGAAGGTTCTAAACGCACCCTTCCATTGTCCCCCTTCCTTCCCTAGAAGAGGGTTCAGCCTGTCTGTAGAGTAAGAGAGAGACAGAGCAGAGTGTCGCAATACCATGAAATCTTACAGCCCGGAAAGAAGAGTAAAACTATATTTAATATCGAATATCGTGAACCTGGTAAATTTGTTATAAACTTGTTGAACTTGGTGCTTTTGGGGTAAAGTTCTCGTTTCAGGGCCCGATGTTCGTGGGTTCAAACCGAGAAGGGGTCGACGGATTTTTCAAAGAAATCAGTAGCACAACGTCCTTCGGAGGGGAAGTAAATCGGTCAGTCCCATGTCGATTGCGTAACGTAAAAAGAGTCCCTGGAAGGTATAAGAAAATACCTTTCCCGGATAGAATGGTAGGCTCTTTTTGCTCTCGCTCATAGAAATTCTATCGTGCTGATTTAATCAGTCGGCTTAGAAAATTACACGTTAAATACCTCAAATAAAATATTAAAATAAACTAGCTGAAGTATCCGGCGTTTCCTCGGGTAACCACACGATGCATTGCGTGGCTACCCCGAGCAACAATTGTTTCTGCTTCAAACTGACTACAGTAGCCCCGTGGCTTCTTTGGTGCTGACTGACAGCTCACAGCTGACTTCTGACAGTCAACATTTAAGTATATAGTTAAATTTTGACCGTCAGAAGTGACAGCTGCTAAACACATGTTTTTGCAGATCATATGGTTCGGCGTAGGGATACATAATTTGGTCTGGTAACTTTTTTAAGCCGTCAGCTGTCGGTCAGCACCAAAGAAGCCATGGAGCTACTGTAGAAAAAACTAATTTTATTACTTCTTATCCTGTATTAGTAAGGAAACAAATTTAAAATTTCTGCTCCTAGGGGGTTAGGGGTGGGGCTCATGTTTGTACACAGGGGCTGCTAATTTTAAAATGTCGGCCCTTTGGTACGGCAGATAGCGCTCAGTGCTGATGACAAAAACTATTCATCTTATTGATATAGATAAAGAGGCGGGTAAAGTATCATTACAAACAGATCATGTACTGAGACGCTCCCGGGAGACACATTTGAGACTTTGCTTGCTCTCTTGAACGCGCGCGATTTATTACAATATCTCCTGTCATAGTCTTATTTCCCCAGTGATATGTTTGCGAACTTTCAGTCCGGACAGGCGGGTTCCTCTTGTGAGCGAGATATGGCGGCCCGGTGTTCCGCTCAACTCTGACCTAGCTGTCTGTCACATTGTTTGCGAACTTTCCTCCAATATTCTATCTNCCGCTCAACTCTGACCTAGCTGTCTGTCACATTGTTTGCGAACTTTCCTCCAATATTCTATCTTCGTGTCCGTCGGGGTGATGCATCAACCCCCCCCCCCTCCCCCCCCCTCTGGGCGAGACATATATCTGCCGCCAGGGTTGTATTAAGACATATGAAGAGAAAGTGGGAGGGAGGAAGGGGATTGACATCGCGACATTCCCCCACAAGAAGAGAGAGAGAGAAAACAGACCTGCTTACATCATTCTACCGTCCAAAAATGTAGAATGGGTCCATAAATTCGGGTGTCGAATGAAGAATACTTTTAACAGATGCGAGACGAAACATTTTCCCATTTGGAAAATTTCCGCCTAATTTTTTGCTGAAAATCTCTGTTTTTTTGGAAAATTTTCATTCAATCTATGAGAGAAAAAAAATTATCCATTTAAAAAAATAGTATGATTATATGGAATGTGGATGTGTGTGGTGGGATTCATTTATCTGAAATATTTATCCTAAGAAAATGTTCATCTCTTATCACCATTATATGTTTGAATTTGATTTTCAGTTTTTCATCAGTAAGATGATCAAAAAAGCAGTTTTACCAACAACCGTTTCGTCCCACCCCGCCCTCACCCCCTGCCCGTTCGCTTGGCGGAAAGTTGGCATCTGCCTGAATACTACTTGGGCGGCCAAATTCTTATTTTAGAATCGATAGATAGTTTTGTAGGAAACAGTTTACCAGAAAATAAGGGGTATTGGTTAATAAAGCCGTATTTTTACTGCTAATGGTTCGTCTTCAATCTCTGGCACTCTCTTTTTGGATGCGCTCTCGTAATGAAATCTCGCTAATATAGCATACGCATGCGCATGCGCATTCCGCTGTCGGACCCGCTTGCCGGAAGATGGCCGGCCATCTTTAATCCTTAACCTATACGTAGCTTGCGTTCAACCAATCAGAATCAAATAGTGTTCATTCCAGAATGTTTATTGGGATAACCTTATCTGACACCAAGCTATTAAATGTATTTACTGTAACGGATTCACACGTCAAAGTCGTAGCATCTGTAGATGTCACTTAAATAGATGTTATCAATCATTACATGTAAAAACATTATTATTATTATTATTAGCACCGTGTCTTACTACCCGTTCGGGCTATACGCACTTAGGCTAATGTGTGATGGTATGGTGATTGGGAGATGAAATGAAGGACCTACAGTTTAACGTGGGATCCGAACCACGGTGGTAGGTCTGGCATTCCACACGTTCACAAATTGTTATTAATACACGTCTTGTCATAAAACGAAAAGCTATCTGCTCTTGGTTTAAAGTTCGTAGGAATTTAAAACTTATTTTCGTTTAGCACCACGTTTTACTATACGTTTGGATTATACGATGATTTTTTTTATAGATTAGGAGGGATATATTTTAGAGGAAGTGTACCCTCATTTGCGTGGAGGAAGCGTGGAAAACCATTTAGGATAAACCACCCTCATTATACCCGACCGAGATTGGAACCTCGATCCTCCCCGTCATCAGCAGTCTAGTCTACTGCGGTAGTAGCGCGTTACACTACGCAGCGGTTCTGTTGTTATTATTATTATTATTATTATTATTATTGTATAACCATGTTATCTATACTTATATAATATTATAAAGAGGAAGGTGACCTGGCGGTCTAGGGGTAAGGTGTCGGACTTCTGTACTGGGGGTCCGGGGTTCAATCCTCGGTCCCGGCACAGATTTATCTAATTACCAAACCCTTCCTTCACCTCTGACAAGACATCTTGTGAATGTGGGGAATGCCAGGCCTCCACCGTGGTTCGGATCCCACGTTAAACTGTAGGTCCTCCATTTCATCTCACAATCACCCTACCATTACACATTAGCGTAAGTGCGTATAACCCGAACGGGTAGTAAGACATGGTGATAATAATAATAATAATAATAATAATAATAATATAAAGAGGAAAGATATTTGATTTTGTAATGGATAAACTCAAAAACTACTGGACCTATTTTAAAAATTATTTCACCAATATAAAGCTACATTATCAGCGAGTAACATAGACTATATTTTATTTTGAAAATTTAATTTATTCCTCATAAAAATGTCGATAATCACTTATATTTTATGGTAGAGTCCATGATGAGTCTTCAATATGTGTGTTGAAAATAATAATGGAGCAAGGGTGTAGTTTTTAATATATTGCTTTACATTATAGCGATGAAACTAAACCTAAGTGCGTTTTTTAGTCACTTGTTAACGGTTTCAGAATCTAATGAAGGTAAAGAAGTCTTGCCCTTTGGAGGGAAGTGTGAAGAAAGCAGACTACAGTAGCCCCATGGCTTCTTTGGTGCTAACTGACAGCTCACAGCTCACTTCTGGCAGTCAACATTTAGGTATATACAGTAGCCCCGTGGCTTCTTTGGTGCTGACTGACAACTCACAGCTGACTTCTGACAGTCAACATTTAGGTATATACAGTAGCCCCGTGGCTTCTTTGGTGCTGACTGACTGCTCACAGCTGACTTCTGACAGTCAACATTTAGGTATATACAGTAGCCCCGTGGCTTCTTTGGTCCTGACTGACTGTCAGAAGTGACAGCTGCTAAATACATGTTTTTGCAGATCATATAGTTTGGTGTAGGGATACATAATTTTGTCTGGTAACTTTTCAAAGCTGTCAGTCAGCACCAAAGAAGCCATGGGGCTACTGTATATCGTGTTGTCTAATAATTGTCGAGTAGGTCATCTCGCGTGAGACAGAGGTACAGTTACATCCGATGTAATATTTGTTGACACGCCAGCACTAACCAGAGCTTGAGACCTTGAGCCGGTGCCCCATTGTACCCCGCGGGGATTATCGTTGTCATAATCTGCCATTGTGTGCTAGACTTGGGGGAACAAGGTACTTACCAGTTAATTTCGGGCTCGCTCATTGAATGCGAGCGCCCCTTCTCCGGTAAGGTTTCTATCTAGTAAATGTAGGAACACTAGGCTCTAAAGGGGGGGAGTGGGGATTTACAAACAACAGCCTCGGTTTCAAATTTCTGCTTGGAATCCAAAATATCAGAGTAAGAAATGTTTTTTTAAATAGGGTTGAAATTTTGTTGAGTGTGTAGATGCTAACAGGTCAGTATTTGTGTAGTTTTTATATCATTATTATTATCACTATTATTATTAACACCGCGTCTTACTACCCGTTCGGGTTGTACGCACTTACGCTGATGTGTAATGGTAGGGTGATTGTGAGATGAAATGGAGGACCTACAGTTTAACGTGGGATCCGAACCACGGTGGAGGCCTGGCATTCCCCACATTCACAAGATGTCTTGTCAGAGGTGTAGGAAGAGTTTGGTAATCAGATAAATCTGTGCCGGGACCGAGGATTGAACCCCGGCCGCCAGCATAGAAGTCCGACACCTTACCCCTAGACCACCAGGTCACCTTTAGAGGTAATAAATATATCCTCATTTTCATGGAAGGAGAGTGGGAAACAATTTAGTAAAAACCACCCGCAGTACACCCGACCGAGATATGAACCTCCATCTTCCCGTCATCTGCAGTTAAGTCTACTGCGAGAGTAGCGCCTTAGACTATGCGGCCCTGGAGGCGAGTAAGGTCGATGTGGGGTGTATCTTGAACCACGAGTCTGAGGAAAAGCCACAAAGAATGCCTTACACGGGATATCCGTTTCCGGTTTCCGACTTTAGCACAGGTACACCCTATGGATGAGAAAAACTGCTCCTCTAGTGGACTCGGGAGCAATCTGTCACTGCTCCACCTCTGGACCTGTTCCTTTTAACTGCTCCTTTTTGTCACAATGACAGTATTCGTACCTACTCCCAGCCTAGTGTTTTTTTAGCACCGCGTCTTTTGCCCGTTCGGGTTTTACGCATTTATGCCAATTACTCCAATGTGTTAGGGATGAAGATGGTTGATTCTAGAGGAAGTGCACCCACATTTGTTTGGAATGAGAGTTGAAAACGTTTAGGAAAAAAATCCCCCTCAGTGCACCCAACAGGAATCGAACCTCAATCTCCCTGTCATCGGCAGTCCATTCTAGTGCGAGAGTGAACCCAGAGACCAGAGGCTGGCAAACCTTTTTTATATCGCGGGCTTTATGGATTTAAAAAAAAGTTTGGCTAATTTGAAAAAAAAAAGTTCAATTTTATATTTCCCAATTAGTAATTAATGATTAAGTCAATTTTTTGAACAAATTGTTTGTTTGCTAAATATTTTGTAGGCTATATAAAATCAGAGAATAGGTTGCTGACCCTTGCCTTAAATCATGTTACCACCAAGCAGTTCCCTTCAATGTTCATCATCAACGTAACAATTTATTGTGAGAGTACATCACATACTGCGCTTGTATTGTGGAAATAGTGTTTTGTACTAGGAGAGCTTTCCCCTTCAAAACTCATTTGTGACTCCCCGGCCCAAACCAACTCTAAACTAGGCCTATATAATAGATATGTAAGGTTGCCGTGGACCTGCTCCAAAATATCTCCGGACCATAAAGGAACAAGGTTGTCTCCGGACCTGTTACAGCGCTGTCTGTGACAGACACGAGGAACAAGGTTGCTCCGGACCTGTTACAGCGCTGTCTGTGACAGACACAAGGAACAAGGTTGCTCCGGACCTGTTACAGCGCTGTCTGTGACAGACACGAGGAACAAGGTTGCTCCGGACCTGGTACAGCGCTAGCGCTGTCTGTGACAGACACGAGGAACAAGGTTGCTCCGGACCTGTTACAGCGCTGTCTGTGACAGACACGAGGAGCAAGGTTGCTACGGACCTGTTCCAGCGCTGTCTGTGACACACGAGGAACAAGGTTGCCCCGGACCTGGTACAGCGCTGTCTGTGACAGACACGAGGAACAAGGTTGCTCCGGACCTGGTACAGCGCTGTCTGTGACAAACACGAGGAGCAAGGTTGCTACGGACCTGGTACAGCGCTGTCTGTGACAGATACGAGGAACACGGTTGCTCCGGACCTGTTAAAGCGCTGTCTGTGACACACGAGGAACACGGTTGCTACGGACCTGTTAAAGCGCTGTCTGTGACAAACACGAGGAGCAAGGTTGCTACGGACCTGTTAAAGCGCTGTCTGTGAAAGACACGAGGAGCAAGGTTGCTCCGGACCTGTTACAGCGCTGTCTGTGACAGACACGAGGAACAAGGTTGCTCCGGACCTGTTACAGCGCTGTCTGTGACAGACACGAGGAACAAGGTTGCTCCGGACCTGTTACAGCGCTGCCTGTGACAGACACGAGGAGCAAGTTTACTTTGGAACTGTTACAGCGCTGTCTGTGACAGACACGAGGAACAAGGTTGCTCCGGACCTGTTAAAGCTCTGTCTGTGACAGACACGAGGAACACGGTTGCTCCGGACCTGTTAAAGCGCTGTCTGTGACAGACACGAGGAACACGTTTTCTCCGGACCTGTTACAGCGTGTATTTGATCTGTGGACCAGCGACAAAACGGAACAGCTCCTTTAATTTGTCAGGAACAGGTTGTGAATGTGACGTCAGTGGAGCAGTGACAAAGGAGCAGGTTGTGATTTCACAGCCCATCCCTAGTACACCCTGAGTTTGGTAGTAAGTCCGTTCTTTAAGGCCTTATTTCATATCAAAACACTACGCTACGGTAGGATTCTGGTACGAAATAAAGCCTTTCAGAATAGCTTAGAAGGGATTTGTGTGACTTGTGTACAAATGATTTGCTGGAGAACACAATTACACAAATCCGCGTCGGTCTTTTCGATAAAAGTTTGATTTTATTTGCAATTTGCAAGAAAGTCGCTATTCGAATCCTGGCCGGGTGTAATAAGGGTGATTTCTTATTACTCTCCATGAAAATGCGGTTACATTTCTTCCAATGGATACGTAAAAGTAGATAAAGCTCTTCCCTAAAATATTTAAACTTAAACACTTTGTTTACTGTGAAAGCATTACCTTGACTGGTTCCAATATGGCCCTATCTCGTAGCTACAGTAGCCCCGTGGCTTCTTTGGTGCTGACTGACAGCTCAGAGCTCACTTCTGACAGTCAACATTTAGATATATACAGTAGCCCCGTGGCTTCTTTGGTGCAGACTGACAGCTCACAACTGACTTCTGACAGTCAACATTTAGCTATATACCTACATTTTGACTGTAAGAAGTGACAGCTGCTAAACACACGTTTTTACAGATCATATAGTGCGGCGTAGGGATACATAATTTGGTCTGGTAACTTCTCAAAGGTGTCAGTCAGCACCAAAGAAGCCATAGGGCTACTGTATCATAGCGGAAAGAAACCAGGTAAGCGTGCCACCTTACGGGGTAGACGGAGTGTATGTAAGTACCCATAAGGTGCGCCGGCACGCGTCCGCTTATCCACTTCCTCTTTGTTGAAGACCCGACCCCCCACCTTGTGACGTAAGAATCACCTCTCTCCCGACAGTGTGACGTAGTTTCCGCTCTCTATCTCTTCTGTCCACTAACACACCACTCATAGTGGAAAAGCAGACGCTAGAATTTAAATTTTATATATCATATATACGCCCTTAGCAATAAAAACATATTTAACCCTTAAATTATTATTATTATTATTATCACCATGTCTTACTACCCATTAGGGTTATACGCGCTTACGCTAATGTTTAATGGTAGGGTTATTGTGAGATGAAATGAAGGACCTACAGTTTAACGTGGAATCCGAACCACGGTGGAGTCCTGGCATTCCCCACATTAACAAGAAATCTTGTGAATGTGGGGAATGCCAGGCCTCCACCGTGGTTCGGATTCCACGTTAAACTGTAGGGTCTTGTGAATGTGGGGAATGCCAGGCCTCCACCGTGGTTCGGATTCCACGTTAAACTGTAGGGTCTTGTGAATGTGGGGAATGCCAGGACTCCACCGTGGTTCGGATTCCACGTTAAACTGTAGGTCCTTCATTTCATCTCGCAATCACCCTACCATTACACATTAGCGTAAGTGCGTGTAACCCGGACGGGTAGTAAGACGTGATGCTAATAATAATGTTTTGCTTTAAATTTCGGTGACTTAAAACTATCCGACGTACCTAGGAGGAAACCATGTATTCGCAGGATGGCTACAGACAGGGGAAACCTGGTAATGTCGGGGAATTTAACTCTGCACCTAAAAATGTAAACTCAAGTGAGAAGTGTTATTTTAACCATGAGATACTTGCACGGTGTTTTGTTTTAGCACTTATTTACTCAGGGATTCAAATAATACCTATAACATAAAGTACTGGGGAAAAACTTAAACGCATGTTTATCTCTAATAACTTAAGAATTGTTTTCGAAAATGTTTGTTCAACGCAACAAACGAAAAAAAAATAAAGGCTGGAAAATATTTTAAATGTCTGTAAAAGTCAAGGAAATGTATAAGAAAAGTTTTGTAGAAACTCTTTAATTCTTCAAAACACTGAGACTAATTGCTTTATTCCACATAATTTAAATTCCCTGAATTTCAAACGAGAATATCGAACCTGGTGTCTAACAAGAGGATATATTATCTTTGTAAATGGCAGATATCTGCGACGGACGGGCGGATATGGCTACCGGTTTATTCCGAACGCATGTCAAAGCGATCGAGCGGGCGTTCCCTAAACAGGTCGTTGAACTCTTGTGCCGATGATAGTTCGGCACTGGAGGTCGTCGCGCGCGCACCTGACAGAACTTACACGCAGCTCCTAATCGTAAGGACAACTTAGTTTCGGCTAAATATCCCCGTTACGACAGTCATCACGGAGGGTGAGTCGATCTCCCCGTTCGACCTGACAATCCGGTCAAACCCTCTTCGGGGACCGCATGCTCTAAGGCGCTATTTTCGCAATGGGTTATACTGCCGATGACGAGGAGATTTGGGTCCGATCTCGGTCGGATGTACTGAAAGTGTTTTTTGCAAAATGGTTTCTACTCTTCCTTCGCGCAAATGTGGATATACTTCCTCTAAATTCAACCTTCCCAATTTCTAACACATAACATAATGGCACATATATTACGTATAATAATAATAATAATAATAATATTTAGAACCGCGTCTTACTACCCGTTCGGGTTATACGATTTAAGTACTAATCACTCTAATGGATTAGGGATTGGGAAGGTTGAATTAGAGGAAGGGAACCCACATTTGCGTGGCGGGAGAGTGGAAAACCATTTAGGAAAAAAACACCCCCAGTTCACCCGACCGAGTTTCGAACCTCGATCTCCCCGTCCTCAGCGGTTGAGCTCAACATAAGTGCGTTAGCCAAATACGCCACCGAGGCGGGTTATATTACGTATAACCCGATCGGTTAGTAAGACGCGATACTACTAATAATAATAATAATAATAATAATAATAATAATAACAATAATAATAACAATAACCTTATTCCGACAAGAGTGACTCGTTGAACCATGCGACCATCAATCGTATTAAACTTTTGCACGAGACTGTACACAAGTTTGTCTTCTCTTGGTTGCAGTCTGCGGCTCATTTCGCGCGACGCATTAGCCGTTAATTCCACGTGTCCGACACTTTTCTCCAATTAGCGCCAGGATATGTACAAAAAAAAGTATATATAAACCACTGCCGGCCGCTAATCATGAGCCGCTTACATGCACGTAGCAACTTCCCGCCGACAATAACAAAAGACCGGAAGTGTTTTGGTTCCTCGACACATGAATACATTAACTCGCTGCATGTGTGAGCGTGTGTGTGCTACTTCCTAGGTGGTTGTGGGACTCCGTGCGACACGAGTTGAGAGTCGTAAGACTCGTGTTCAGGGACTCAAGGGGGGGACCATTTAATTCCTGGGATATTTGGGGACATCCGTTCTAAAATCACTGCTTGGAGCCGGAGAATCCTCCATTTGTAAATTACGTGTATGAAATGCAGCTTAGCGATAAACATTTGTTGTGTGTATGTGTATCTGTATAGATATGTGTGTATCTGTATAGATATGTATATATCTATATCGTCGGTTTAGAGGTAAAACTCATTAAGTGCAATTTTTGCATGAAATTAGTTTATATGTGTATATGTTTTATTATTATTATTATTATTATTAGCACCGCGTCTTACTACCCGTTCGGGTTAAACGCACTTACGCTAATGTGTGATGGTAGGGTGATTGTGAGATGAAATGGAGGACCTACAGTTTAACGTGGGATCCGAACCACGGTGGAGGGCCTGGCATTCCACACATTCACAAGATGTCTTGTCAAAGGTGAAGTGTATATGTTAAAATTTCAAGATCTATAAGAAGAGAAGTGTGTAAACTTATATCTATCTATTTAAAAAAAATTAAAAAATCCTCATCAAATACAAAAATGAAAGTTTCTTTGCCAGGTAAAAATCATCATTCACTTAGCATCTCTAAACATTGAAAATACTACTTAGTGAGTTTTACCTCTAAAGCGACTATATATATAACCTATATATGAGAGAGAGAGAAAGAGAGAGAGAGACACGTCGTTGAATAGTTTGAATCTGAAACGATTTCACTCTTCCTTTACAAGCGGACAGAGAGAACGCAAACTAAACAAACCCGTCTTTTTATTTTACGTAGTGCCGGACTAACGGGGGGGGGGTGTCCCACCA